>CAUYSK010124203.1:0-72934 GCA_963575035.1 Avahi laniger | reverse complement strand
CCCCCCCCCCTCCCCCCCCCCCCCCCACCCCCCCCCCCCACCCCCCCCCCCCCCCCCCCCCCCAGCCCGCAGCCGCCACCCACCCCACCCGCCCCCCCCCCCCCCCCCCCCCGCCCACCCACCCCCCCCCCCCCCGCCCCCGCCCCCCCCGCCCCCCCCCCCCCCCACCCCCCCCCCCCCCCCCCCCCCCCCCCCCCCCCCCCCCCCCCCCCCCCCCCCCCCCCCCCCCCCCCCCCGGCCGCCCGCCCAAGGGCAACATACGTAACCTAAACATCTGTACCCCCATAATATGCTGAAATAAAAAAAAACAAGATGCAAAAAAAAATACTGGTATTTTATTCTATACCTTTTCCTCTGTCCTATCTAACTAGAATGGTAAGCCGTATGAAGGCTAAGGCAGTTCTATAGCATAAGGCTATGGACAGTGACGGGGGCATGGGTGTTTAACAAATAATTGCTGGTGGATGAACAAACTGATTGATTTTTTTTCTACCTAGTAAGTAGGAAAAAGTATAGGGAGAAGAATTACTTGGAACAAGTGGTCCTTAATTATCTGTTTTCAGGAAAGATCACAACATAAGAATCACATTCTGCCTTGGAGGAAACATAGGCCAAATGTGGCCTCTTGCTTTGACATTCACCATATCCTTCAAATTGGCGGCCCTCCTGAATTAACAGTGACAAGGACTTACGTAAACAATACTCTCAGGGAGTAGGGAGAGTAAAATCTCTTCCCTCACGTAGAAGAGGAGGGATCTGTGGTTCCAAAAAGATTACCCAAATGGGAGAAGATGTTTTCCAAATACATTTATTTTGTCTTTCAGTAAAAGCAGCAAGTAGCCTGGGACTTGGCATACCAACAACCGTGGCAAGTAACTCAAAGCCTCAACGTTTAGGAAGGGGAACCTTTTCCTTATGATATGCTGAACTGTCACTTTCAGCCTGAAGAAGGTCACACCATACATAACATATTGGTCAAGTTAGCAGATGATGCAATAAATTCGGTCATAGAGACATTGAAAAACTTTAGAAAAGAATAAAAATTTTAAAAGCATGTATTTAAATTATATGAACAAACTGGTACATGCAGAAATATTTCCACAACCTGTCTTGGGAGAATTTCAGCAAGACATACATTCTGCATGTTTAAATAGACTCAGTAGGGAAAATAAAAGACAATATTCTCATTGTTCAAATAAATGCTCTTATGCCTAAGAATTTTAACAGCCCCCAGGGAGGAAGCATAGAAACTGCTCAAGCAAATTCTAAGCATGCCCATGTTATTTCTGCTCAGTTGCATGTAATTATCAATCATATCATTTTGGCAAAAGGTTGGCAACATCACTTGCTTTCTCATCTTCTTTTGTCATCCTGTGTTTTCTCCCTATGGAAAAATACTATTTTAAAAAATAACAAACATTCAGACTTTTTCTACATTGCTTGACAGACCAATGGTAGTTTACAATTCCTTTCTTTTACTTATTTTCAGTTCATGGGCACAGACCCATTTCATCTTTTCCAATTCACCTGTGTATGCATGTTTAATACTAAGTATATGCAATATACCATATATTGAATATTAAATATAAGATATAATTTTTTATTTGTGTAGTACATCTTGAAAATAAGCAGCAGAATTTGGACAATCACTTGAAAATACTCACCTACAGATGTTGGGCACCTATTCCAATTTTGGTGCCATTGCTTAAAAGCATCTATAGAGCTGCTTTTGGGGAACTCTCCTAGAATGTTTACTCATAACATGCCCTATATTCACACTTTGTTTAGGCCCAAAACATTATATTCCTAGCAAAATCAACTATCATATTTGCCAAACAAGCCTAAGCAATAAATTTATTTAAACCTCAGTGTAGTAATTCCACTCCCAGGTATATACCCAAGAGAATTCAAAACATATGTCCACACAAAGTCTTGTACAAGAGTGTTCACAGCAGCGTTATTCATAGTAGCCAAAAAATGGAAACAACTCCACTATCTATCAACCAATGAATAGATAAACAAGAGGTAGTTTATCCACACAATGAAATACCATTCAATCACAAAAAGGAATAAAGTACACACTACAACCTGGATGGATATTGAAAATGTTATGCCAAGTGACAGAAGCCAGACACAAAAGGCCTCATATTGTATGCATAATTCCATTTATATGAAATGTTCAGAACAGACAGATCCATAGAGACAGAAAGTAGATTAGTGGTTGTCAAGAGCTGAGGGCAAGGAAGAATGGGGAGTGACTGTTTAATGGGCACAGGGTTTCTTTTTGGGGTGATGAAAATGTTCTAAAATTAAATGGGTGAATATATGAATTAAATCTTGGTAAAGCCTTTTTTAAAAAGTAAAGGGAAATATGGTTATAACAAAAATCTGCTTAATAAATGGGTTTTCCTGTAGCATTTCTCTACTTTTGTTCTTGTGAAGATCATATTTGAGATTTGACAGAAAGCACTGGAGAAGAAAAGTGGTTTTCTGTAGCCATTGTCCCATCCACCACCCAGTTGTCTATTCAACAACAAACAAACACAAAAGTCCACACTACAGAATTGCTTCTCCTACATGGTTGCAGTCTTCCAAATTTAAGACGCCAACACTCAAATGTTTCCCCTTCAACATCCTTTCTTCTTGGCAGACAGCTATTGTGCAAAATAAGTCTAAAAACACTGAAGGTTTGGTAAAAATCAGAGGTTCCCATCCAGAATATGTTTAATACTTTATACAAAAAAAACTCTGGACAAGTTTACCCCCTGAAGGGTTACTATTTACAATTCTTGCTATTTGGGAAGAAATGTTAGTACCTACCTCACAGATGGAAGTAATCACTTCCCCTTCTTTGTTTCCAACACACTTTGTAAATTCTTTACAACTATTGTTTAACTTACACAAGTAATACCTGTTTATTGTAGAAAAATCAATAGTACAAAAATGCAAAGGAGGATTTAAATTCATTCAGAGATATTATAATTTAATTTTTTGATGTATTTCCTTCTAAATTCTCTTTTTATACATTCTAACTTCTAAATTCCAAGCCATTTATATATAAAGGAGATTGATTACAGAATCAACCCCTTGCAATGTGGCAGAAATTTTCATTAATAGGGGAAATCTATGCCCCCATCCCTTGAATTTTGGCTGGCCTTATGGCTTGATCAATAGAAGACAGCAGAAGTGAGAGTGTGCAGTTTCCAGCCCATGCCTCAAGAGGTTTGGAGCATCTTCTTCGTCTCTTAAAACCCTGCATCCACCATAAGTACAAGACAGAATAAGCCTGCTGAAGAATGAGCGACCACAGTGAACCAAGATGAATTATCCCTTGCCAACATGTTAGTTGACCACAAATAAATGAGCAAATCCAGTAGACATCAGCCACATTCTGCCCACGTCAACCAAACTACTCCACTAACCTCTACAGACCCATGTGCAAAAGGAATTATTCAGTGTTGTATGAAACCAAGTTTTGTGGTTGTTTGTTACACAGCTTTACTGTGACCACAGATAACCGGTGCAGTATATAATTCAATGTTGTAGTCTAGGTTCTTATGACTCTAGCTAGCAAAAAATGGAGTTGAGAGGATATCAGGCAGCTAACAGGATCACGGACAGGCTCAGAATCAAGCTCCCCAGAGCATATTCCAAAACCACATTATAAAGCTGAATTAGTTATTAAACTGAATTTGGCCCTCTTCAAGTTCCAGATGCTATAATTTTTGTTGCCTCCAAAACCTAAATTTTGTGGCAACCACACTGTCACCAGACAGGTATCACTTTCATCAGAAACTCAACTTTGCTGCTACTGCTGCCCCTAAAAGCTAGAAGACTGTGCCTCTGCACTTGCTAGAAAATGGTTACCTTCATTATGCTCTTGCCTAGAGAAATCTAGGAGGAATATTCTCTTATAAAAATTAAATCTACCTGATTCAAAAATGGACAAAGGACTTGAACAGACACTTCATCCAAGAGGATATAAGGATGGCCAATAAGTGCATGAAACTATCAACATCATCAGCTGTTAAAGAAATGCAAAGCAGAACCATGATGAGATATCACTACATACCTCTTAGAATGGATAAAATAGAAACTACTGATAATATCAAGTGCTGACAAGGACGCAGAGCAACCGGAAACTCTCATATATCACCGAAGAGAATGCAAAATGGAACAGCCACTCTGGAAAATGTTTGACAGTTTCTCATAAAGTCAAACATATACTTACTATGTGACCCAACAATCCCACTCCTGGCATTTACCCTAGAGAAATGAAAATTCATGTTCACACAGAAACCTGTAAAGAAATGTTTATACCATTCTAATTGCCCCAAACTGGAAACAACCCAAATTTACTTTGACAAGTGAGTAGATAAATAAACTATGGTATATATATATATCATGGAATTTACTACTCAGCAATAAAAAGGAACAAATTATTGATAATGCACAATTAGAATGAATCTGAAAGGCATTATGTTGAACAAAAGAAACCAATCTCAAAAGATTATGTACTGTACAATTCCATTTATATGACAGTCTTAAAAAGACAAAATTACAGTGATGGAGAACAGATCAGTGGTTGCCAATGGGGACAGGATTGGAATGTTGAAGGAATAATTCAAGAGTTTTGGGGGCTGGTGGAACTGTTCTGTATCCTGATTATGGTGGTGGCCACACAAATCTGTACATGTGTTAAAATCCATAGAAATGTACTTCAAAAGAAAAAAATCTGAAACTTTTAGTTATCCCTGATATTATATTAATATGAACTATTCAATACTAGAAACATATCATCCACAGCAGTTTTAGGGAGGAAAATTATTTCATTTCTAAAGAAGAGAAACTATAATTCTATAATGTTAAGTGGCTACCAAGGTTCTCAGCAGTTTCCTATTGCCTGACTCCAAAGACCCCACAATTTACCTGGAAAATAGTTTTATTTTAAGTTATTCTCCCAGGCATTAGGTAAACCACATTTAATTTACTTTTCTCTGAACTTCTTTTCAAATAAAGTAGTTGGATGCTTTCTTCTGGTGGTTTTTAGAGCCAAGAAGATGACCATGAGACTTGAAAGGGATCTTCAAAGAGTGCAAGGAGGAAGCTTGGAGCCAGGAAAGAGAAGGAGAGGACTGGGAACACAGAAGACCCACTGTGGAAGGACAGGTAAGGAGGCTGATGACCGTAGATAGGGTCTGTATGACTGATGAGATTTTGTCTTGATGATAACAGGGAGTTCATAACAGGAAATTAAAACGATATCAGTGCTTAAGGAAAAGGAAAGTGTGGATTAAAACTAGGAGAACCCATCACCCAGGAAACTAGTTAGAAAGCCCAGCATGAGAGATGAGGGTCAGTGCCAGGAGGAACAGAGATAAAAGGCTAAATATGAACATTGCATAGAAAGAGGGACAAGTCCTGGGGGCCATTTGAATAGAGAATGTAAAAGAATACAGAAAATAAAAACATTAAAATGTTTTCATAAATAAAAAAAAATGTTTTTAAGGGAGGCCGGGCGCGGTGGCTCACGCCTGTAATCCTAGCACTCTGGGAGGCTGAGGCGGGCGGATTGTTTGAGCTCAGGAGTTCGAGACCAGCCGGAGCAAGAGCGAGACCCCGTCTCTACCAAAAATAGAAAGAAATTAATTGGACAGCTAAAAATATATAGAAAAAATTAGCCGGGCATGGTGGTGCATGCCTGTAGTCCCAGCTACTCGGGAGGCTGAGGCAGGAGGATTGCTTGAGCTCAGGAGTTTGAGGTTGCTGTGAGCTAGCCTGACGCCATGGCCTCACTCTAGCCGAGGCAACAAAGTGAGACTCTGTCTCAAAAAAAAAAAAATGTTTTTAAGGTTCCAACTCTGTGAAAATGGCTATCAGGGAAGAAAACAGGAAAGTTTAGAGAAAGAGCTGGGTGTGGCTTGTTTATTCATTTATTTACTTTTCCTTTGTTAGTAAAAAGTATCAATAATTATTTTGAACATTTAGAGTTTGAAGTAACAGGGAAATCTGTAAGTAGAAACATTTTGTAGGCAAATGGAAATAAGGAGCTAGAATTCAAATAGTAGAAAAAATAACAATTGTCACCTCTAAAAGACAGAAAGGAACTAAGACATAATATAAGCCAAAGGAACAAAATTGTTGGGAAAATCCATTTCTTCAACGTGACTAAAATTATTTTTGACAAACATAAATATTTGATTTAATCTAAAAATTCCTATCATGAAAGCACATTATGAACATCTGTTTTAGTATTGCTCAATTTTAAAAGAAATCTTATGTTATATTTGTCTTCTAAAAGATATTTAATTAGTGAATATCATATGAAATAATGACATTAACTTTTGTCAGCCAAGAGAAGTATTTAAGTTAAAATCAAGCTCATAGGTAACAAGGTCAGTAAATTCAAGGAATGCAGTATAAACCAGACAGATTTTGCTCCTCTTTGCAAAGTACCTCCCAAATCCATACTTTGTTCTCTAGAGATACCAACGTAATTGCTGAGGATGCTGGCCAATGGTATTTTCTCCAGTGGTATTTATTATAAAACAATCCTGGCAAGTGAAAGAAAACAGCACACACTGCTAATATTTTGGTAGAATTATGTGTTTATTCTAGCACTGTTAACAAGAGAGAAGTAGGCATCCAACGAGCACAGAGGAATGCTGGTGATGTAAATGAATATTTACTCAAAGCCCAGCTCTTCCTCCCCTCTCGAATAGGAGAATAACAAGGAGCATTGCGATCTTGGATTTCTCCCAGCTTCACACATCAAAAAGTGCAGCATCCAAAGACACGCTGTTGATGGCCCAGGCTGGCAATAAAGGATAGACAAAGGAATAGCCTACCAGAGAGCTTCTCATGTAATGGGGAAGAAGTGAAGACAAATTCAAATTACAGAAAAAGAGAATATGGCTGAAAGGCCAATCAACTCCATTGGTTGCTAGTAAGATCACCGTATAAGGTGGCTTTCTTCGGTCCCTTAGCCACAGTCTGTGCCCTCAGTGCTGCATCTTACTAATAAGCATATGGCCATGCTATCAGGAAGACAGGGTAGGAGGAGGATATGAGCTGATTGGGTGAAAATATCACCAATGATACAAACAGTATATTTTACTAATGTAGCTAAACAGTGACACTTGGTGTTCAATAATGTTTTGTGTATTATCGTTATCCCATTCTAATCATGAAAAACGTCAGACAAACCAAAATTGAGGACATTCTACAAAATACTTGGCCAGTACTTTTCAAAAACGGCAAGATCAGGAAAGACCGACAAAGACTGATTGGAGGAGACTAAGAAGGCATGCCAGCCAGATGCAATGCAGATCCTACATTGGATTGTGGAGAAGAAAAGGGACATTAGTAGAAAAACTGGTAAAATCCAAGTAAGTTCTGTATTTCAGTTAGAAGTGTTTCAAAGTTACAGTTAGACAGGAAGAATAAGTTCTGGTGTTGTATTGCACAGTAGGGTGACTATAGCTAATAACAACGTCACGTATATTCCAAGATAGCTAGAAGAGAAGGTTTTGAATGTTATCACCACAAAGAAATGATAACTGTTTAAAGTTATGCATGTGCTAATTACCTTGATTTGATCACTATACAATGTACACGTGCATTGAGATATCACACTGTACCCCATAAATATGTACAATTATGTCAATTATAAATTTTATTTGAAAAGGTATTTCATCTAAAAGTACTGCCAAGATTACTTCAGTAATAAACCTGTTACCAAAGTTTATTTCCTAGTTTCCATGAATTTACCATGGTTATATAAGATGTTAACATTACGGAAAGCAGGGTGAAGGATATAAGAGAATCCCTCTGTACTATCTTTGCTACTCTTCTGTAAATCTAAAATGATTTCAAAATAAATAGTTAAAAAGGTATTTTGTAAGTATTGTTTCTCCTGTTCTTTGGATCTGAATGGCTTGATTGGATATTAGATTAACTCATATGCAAAACAATTCAAGAATTCATGACTCATCTTCCAACCAGATAACTTTTCACTTTTTGTTTATGCCCTGTTTACTGATGCTTGCATGCCTTTGCTCACTGTTTTTTCCACTTTTCTTCCTCCCCACTCCCGTTCCCCAGACAAATTCATACTCCATTGGGTTTTTTTGGTTTTTTTGTTTGTTTTAGAGACAGAGTCACTCTATGTTGCCCAGGCTAGTCTCAAACTCCTGGTCTCAAACAATCCTCCCACCCTGGCCTCCCAAAGTGTTGGAATTACAGACGTGAACCACCACACCTGGCCCTCATACTCGCTGTTTTAAGACCCAACGCAAACATCATCTCCCCTGGCTTCCCTAGGCAGAATTAGACATTCCCTGTTATCAATTCTTAGAGCTCCTTCTACAAACTTCCGTTTCAGCACATATGATAAGGTACTGAATCTAGCCTATATAAGGTGATGGTTACAAGTAAAAGATCTAAAACCAAGCTGTCTGGATTGAAATCCTGGCCCGTTCCCTTACTAATTGGGTAACCTTGAGCGAATTGCTTATTTCTCTATGTCTAAGTTTCCTCCTCTAGAAAATGGAGCTAATAATAACAACTCACAGAGCTGATATGAAGACTAAATGTATTCATACAAGTAAAGGAATTCTAGGAGTGTCTGGCCTGAGTAAGTTCTCAAAAATTGTTAGCTAATATTATGGTTATCATGTCTCTCTAGGTTCTGAAGATCTTTGCAACAAGGACGATATGCATTTGCTTTTCAGGGTAAAATTCTCAGAGCTGATCTCAAATCCCACCTTTGCCATTTACTGGCTTTAGACTTCCTTAGAATAGTGTGAGGATTTAATGAGCCAAAGCATTTAGTAGGGTAACTAGGTCAAGGCAAGCATTCAATAAACATTAGTTATTATAATTATTATAAATCCAGAGTTCAACACTTAAGCTGAACTGTTGATGAATAAATGAGTGGATGAATTAATCTGAGTGATACATAATACTTCAGTAGCTGATATAGATTATCATTAACAACTGATAATAGCAAAAATTAAATTTCTTCATTTGCCACCCCATGCTTCTAAGCTATAGAATGCCAGCACTAATTGAAGATACATATTTGTATTGCTCTATGTTTTGTTAACATCCAATCATTTGGAAGGATCTCCATGGAGTAGACCAAAAAGTTCTAAGAACAAGCAGCTTTGCACAATGATATTTTTATAGCAAAAGTGGGAAAGGAGGTATCTGAGCTGCATTTATGCCAATTGAGGAATATGTGCAAACTCCCTAAGGGCAGCAGATGAAGCAATACAATAGCTTTCATCTAATGAGAAACTACTATAGGGCTGGGATATATAGTCTTAATTACTTTTTTGCCCTGGCTCTGAATATAATAAATAGGGCTTCTTTTGCAATTTATTCATGGGCATATACATTTGACAGGAACCAAATAGCATTCTTTTTGATACAATTAGAAATCTTAAAACTTAAGTGTAAAAGAAAAACTACATTGTACTATAATTCCTCAACTACTACAAATTTTCTCTACAGTTTAAAAAACCTAAAGTTGCATCTTACAATTGTTATTTACATTTGCCATAGTATTGTTGCCTTTTTTTCTCCCAGGAAACACTATATCTTCTTATGACAACATTTTAGAATGAATTAGATCAAGTAATAACCTTGAATGATAATTAGATCAAGTAATAAACAATAAACACCTTGGCATGAGCCATCATAGCCCATGGGTTGTAAGTACACTCACCAACTGATTTCACAACCTCCTACAAAGTAAATACTATTCTATTCCCCTTAAAGTTAAGGAAACTGAAATCCATACCTTGTAAGTAGTGGCACTGGGATTTGATCCCAGACCTGTCCTTCAGTTCAGTTTTTGTGTAGCTATGATTGTGGGTGACTGATTCTAAAAGCTGCTCCCCATGAACCTATGCTACATTTTTTGAGTTCTGTTGCAACTGTGCTGGGCAGTTCTATGCAAGCTCAGACGGATTTTGTGCTACTATGGATCCATCTCTAGTGCACACTCAGTTATGCATAAGAAATACGAGCTAGTTAAAACCCTGTAATCAATCTCAACCAATGGAGGACGGAAACCAATAGAGACATCCTCCAGCTTCTCATCCTTTAGCTTGTGGCAGATTAAAGAAGGCCACAAATTATTTGTCAATTCTTCCTTCAAGGAGTGGAATCTATTTTTCTTGCCCTTGAATCTGGGCTTACTCTGCAACTCACTTTGATCAAATACTGTGAGACCGTCACACACTGAGGAAGCCCCAGGTAGCCACTTGGAGGTAGGGGGCCACACAGAGGAGCACCGACACCAGACATGTAAGTGAAGACATCTTGAGCTCTCCAGGCATCCCAGACACCAGCCGAAAGCAGCCAAGTGAGTGAGCTTAGCCAAATCCCATGTGGAGGCAAAGAACTGCCTAGCTAAACTCTGATCAATTTCCTGAGCCACAGAATCACACCACTAGTTTGGGGGTGGTTTGTCATACAGCAATAAATAGCTGAAACATGAGTAGATCATCTCAAGAAGCATCCTACACACTTTCCAGCTGTCCTGGGGGAACCTCAGTCGATCCTTTGTCCATAGCCGGGACTTCCATGACACACCTCATGATGGCATTTCCCCCTTCGCCATTTCATTCTCCCTCTTCTTCACCTGCTTCCTGGGATCACCTTCCAAATAAACTGCATTCACCCAGGCCCTGCCTTTGGGGAACTCAAACTATTACACAGAGCTTTTGTTCCTCCTACATTTTTTTCATAAAGTTTTGAAAACATATTTTCATAAAATAATTTATCTACATTGCTACAATTATATATGGTAATAATCACCATTTCATTCTTTATTTCTAATGCAAGATATTATTATGAAGTTAAAAGTTTAAAATTGTATGTACACACATATAGACAGAGAGAAATTACACTGATAGATTGTAATCTAAAACTCTGCAAGAAGTCTTTTCAAATAGAAAGAAAAAGTTAACCTTTCTGCATTGTAAAAATATGGGACAGAAATATTTAATTAGTTAATAAGAAGGAATCTTTGTAGGTATATTAAGTTAATTTTCTTCTTGATCATTCAATTTTCTTATTCAATTAACTTTTTAAAAAATAACTTTATTTTTAGATAAAGCTATCATTTACCAGCTTTAGATTCACTCAGTGAACATTCACATAAGCTACATCTACCACATCTTTACATAAATTAGAAATGATAACTCAATGAGGAGAGTAAAATACAGAGCAGGATTTTACATATTTTCCATAAAAAGGTTGTTTCTAGATGGGAAAAGGCACACTAGACGATCACGACCCATCGACTCTCTTGCATCTAGCTCCCCCAAGAGAGAACCAAAATTCAGAATAATATTTCACAAAGAAACAAACTAGTTCACATTTTTTAAAACTTGTAACTCTGAATAACCAATTTCAGCTAAAAGAATCCTGAACAAGAACCTAAATATTTGATCACTTCCGTAACACTTTACTCATCTTTCACAGTGCACTTTGAGCTTTATGAGAAAAAGTAATATACTTCCAATGTAATCATAAATTAAAAGATCAAAATTTTGCCTTTGCAGCAGAACAACAATATATTTGCTGAGCTATTCCTCGCAGCTTCTGGAGCTGGTCTGGGACTCATATCACACTTCTTGACCTTCAAGCCTTTAGATCATCTCCACATCACTTCTCATGTTTATTTTCTCGGCACTTTGACAAATGCATTCTGATGGCACCATTTATTGACAATATATTAATATTAAAAGCCAGATTCAACACATCTCTTTGGGGGCTTGCTGAAAGACTCTGAGCAACACTCTCTGATATAATATTAAAACTGCACCTGTCTTTGAGCTGTCTTATAAATCATGAAAGGAAGAAACCCGACTCATTGGGTCAGCAGCAAGAACTTAGAGACAGCAAGTTCTAATCCTGGATTGCTGTAAGTAGTTTGCAAGATGTCTTTGGGGCAAGAGTTTACCTTTAGTTTAAACTATTCTTCAGTTCTGGTTTGATATATTTACAATTCTTGTCTTTCAAAGAGAAAATATGAATAAACTTTTGTGTTGATGCTCAGAAAGAAAGTTACACCAACCCGTGCTATGTTATAGACAATAATAGTGCAGTATTGGTGATTGTCTGTATAACAGGAGAGGCATAATTTGTAGCATAATGAAAGTCTCAGGGACTTGTTTTTAACATAAATCCAGGAAGAATTTCTATGTCCCTTATGATCTAAAGGCAGAACAATGAAGGTCTCCATTTGAGAGGGGGTGGCTGAGTATAGACTGAAGATGTTGCAGACTGGATTTACATATCACATGAATGTTTAGACTAGACAGAAGACTTTTTAAGGGCTTTTTTCCTCCTAATATTCTCTTTTGTTCATAGAATACTAAAGTCAGTCTAGAAATGCTAATGGGAGTTACAGTTAGATTTTGAGGGAAAAAAAGCATCTGAGTATATGTGGTATTATGTTAACTTAGTGATGCTACCTTGTTCCCCTGGAAAGATATTGATGAGATGAGCTGCGAAAAGCAGCCAGCTTGGTCTCATGTGACAATATAGTATGAGGAAATGAGAACACACGAGGCTTGAAGTGAGAAACACACTGTCATTTACCAGCTACAGAATCCAGTCTAGACTGGAGCTATCCAGTTTTCAACATTCTAAGTGTTCTACAAACAAAAAGTGTCTGATGCAATGAAGTTATGTGTATTGGAATGAAGGCTGTCCCTTGGCCTGCTGGCATGTCTTGGGTTACACCAAATCCACAATATAAGTCTAGCAAATTCCTGTGTTCCAAGTCACTAGGCTAAAGCGCCTGGGGTGACAGCCTGCCTAGCATGAAAAGTATGCCTTACTTAACAGCTTGCAAAATAAACTTCCTATTGTCCAACACAGCTGGGCCTACTCATTCACTTGTTCATCACCTAAGCCCTCTTCGACTGCCATAGTGGAAAGACTAAAGTTACTGGCACACGCAGTAGGTACACAATAAATATTTTTGACTAAATTAATTTTTTAGTTCAAGTCTTACCTTTGTTGTTTCCAAGCTATGTGACCTGGGCACATCTCCAATTTTCTGTAACCTTGCTCCCCTATACATCTTTTAGTACTTCCTATGTGCTGGGCACTTTCCAAGAAATTATGTCATCAAATCCTCACAAAACTCCTTGAGGTAGGCACTTTCATCATCCTCATTTGATAGATAAAGAAACTGAGACACAAAGAGACCTAATAATTTGTTCAATGTTACAGGGCAGAGCTGGGATTTGAACCCAGGCAGTGTTGTTCAGAGTCCGGCTTAACCCATTCATTTCATTCCCTTTCCAACTAAGTCTGGCTACCTCTTAATCTGTGTCTCAGTATCCTCATCCATAAAATGAAGGGTGATACTATCACCCCACAGAGTTATTCTAATAACAAAACCCGGGTGTACATTCTACAAATACTAATTGTTATTTCGCTTATCATTGTCATCATCACCCATCAACTACAATGCAACTGAAATAAGTGAGTAAGGAATCAACTGTAAATTCCAATGTGAGCAGAATTATACTTTGCTCAGAAAATCTGGTGGCCCAGTCTAGGATTTCCCATTATTAGCTATAGACCAAATTGTTAGCTGTTGCAGAGGTCTTCTTATAATAAACCCCAAGGCAGCATGGCTATTGTCACCTAAGGCTTCTCTTTCCCCTTCTCTATTCACATCTGGGCCTCAGAGTGCCGGCTTGCCCAGTTGTTTCTCAATTCCTGAGAGATGAAGTTACCAGCAATGCAAGCTGAGAACTGATCCAATGCTTATTCCCACTTCAGCTCCTATTGGTGATATTAATTCACCTGTGTCCATGAGCTGTCTAGGTCTACAGAAACAAAAACATGTTATTTTCTTGGTCCATGAGGCCAAATAACTCAATTCACTTCCAATTTCTCCAAAGACACGGATAACTTCTTAGGCTCCACATTCGTCTCTTGGGTACATTAGCATACCACTTGATAGGGAGGTTCTCAAATTGCTATTAGTTCTAATGGCTCCTGAAAATCTTTGACTAATTTAATAACTCTGATGAGATATAAACAGGCAATTTTTCAAGATTATAAGTAGTTTTCTAAATCTCTGGCTCTTTTGAAAAACAATCTTTTTAATAGCTTCTCTGTGCTTGCTTCCAAAGTACAATAATCAGGACATAAAATTTCCACAGTAACCAATCTCAGAAAATCCCAGGGCTCGCTGCTGACTCTTCTGTTGAATCTGCCAGAGCCATTACTACCTCCCTTGTTGCCTCTTCAAGGACAGCATGTAAAAATACATTGGGCCTGGGCCAACTACATAACACTCTTCTACATTTACATTTATGTTTTATTGAAAACATGATGTAGCAACAATATTTGGTATATTTTCTGAAAGTAATAAACATCCTTTTCTTTAGCTAAGGTGTAATTCACAGGCCATAAAATTCACCCTTTTAAAGCATACAATTCAGTCATGTTTAGTATATTCCCAAGGTTGTGCAACCATCGCCTGTATCTAGTTCCAGAACATTTTCGTTACCCTAAAAAGAAACCTTGTACCCATTAGCAGTCACTCCCCATTACTCCCTACTGCCAGCCTCTGACAAAAACTAATCTGCTTTCTGTCTCTGGATTTGCCTGTTCTAGACATTTCATACAAATAGAATCATACAATACGTGGTCCTTTTAACTAGCTTCTTTCACTCAGCATAAGGTTTTCAAAGTTCATCCATGTTGTAGCATGCAACAGTGCTTCATTTCTTTGCATTGCTGAATAACCTTCATTGTATGGATATATCTATCACATTTTCTTTACTCGTTCATCCATTGATGAACATTTGGTTGTTTCTACCATTTTGGCTATTATGAATAACATTCATATACAAGTTTTTATATGCACATATTTTTCACTTCTCTTAGGTATATGTACAGAAGTAGAATTGCTGGGTCAATGGGTAACTGTTTTAGCTTTTTGAGGAATTGCCAAACTGTTTTCCATAACTGCTGCACCATTTTACATTCCCACTAGCAGTGCATGAGAGTTCCAATTTTTCCACATTCTTGTCAACACTTGTTATTATATATCTTTCTGATTATAGCCATCCTCATGAGTATAAAGTGGTATCTCATTGTGGTTTTGATTTGCATTTCCCTAACAGTTAATGAAAACATCATTCTTTACCAGCTAACATAATAACTAATTTCATTTCTTCATACATTACATTCCAAGTTGTTTTGCCATATTGTAACATAGTTGTAATCATAGTCTCATTCTCTTTATCTAAGCAATGGCTCAGAGATGATGCAGTAAACTTTAGAACAAGATATCATGGCCCCAAAGGCATGTCTCCGGGATCTGGGAGAACTGCTGTCAGCACGCAGATTCCCTTGGTCATTGACTGGATTCTGATATGAAACACACTTTCCCTTATGTGAGCACCAGATCGGAAGAATCGAAATCTCACTATGAAAACATGAGGTCCCATTTCTACAAACACTAAATGTGTCATGACATATACTAGAGTCAAAGCTTATTTATTTGGAGGTGGCATCTAGTTAAGCCATAAAGTACAGATGGAGGCTGCTCAAGTAGATATGAGACCAAGTCATCAAAAGCAGAGTGAGAAGGAGAGAAAAAAATCTCTGCAGGAAATCTTTACGTTAAATGGTAAAATCCATATCACAAAGTTCAAAGCCCAGACAGACTTATTCTTCACCATCTTCCCACTCCCATAATTCATTCTAGTTGGATTTCTCTAAATTCTTGAAGCATACTGTGTTCCCTCTTTAATACAAGCCATTCCTTCTCACAGGAGTGCTGTCCCCTTTCTTTTTGTTTGGCAAAAGCCTCTCATCCACTGGTTTCAGTTGAGACATCCCAAATGTCCTTAGTCCTTATATCAGTTTCCTGTCACTGCTGTAACAAATTAGCACAAATTTGGAGCATAAAACATCACACCTATATTCTCTTGCAGTTCTGAGAAGTCTCACTGGGCTAGGATCAAGATGTCGGGAGAGCTGTATTCCTTCTGCAGGCTCTAAAACAAACCTATTTCCTTGCCTTTTCTAGTTTCTGGGGGTGGCCAAATTCCTTGGCTCATGGCTCCTTCCTCCATCTTCTAAGCCAGCAGTGTAGCATCTTCAAAATCTCTCTCTTCTCATCCCTAGTCCTCCCTCCCCCACCCTTCCTGCTTTCCCTATTAAAAGGACTCTTGTGATTACATTGGTCCCACCCAGATAATCCCCGACAATCTTACATCTGTTAAATCCCTTTTGTCACATGAGGTGGCATATGCATGTGTTCTAGGGATTAGGATATGGACATCTTTGGGGGCCATATTCTGTCTACCACAGTCCTGTCATCATAATTTCACAGCACTCTAAATAAGTGTAGAGATTTATTGAAGTTATTGCTTTCACAGATTGTGAGCACCTTGCAGGGCCATACCTCTTTGTTCTACATACATTTCCAGTGTCCAGTGAATAACCGGCACACATAAATATTTGATAACTACCTGGCTGAGTGGCTAGCTTGGCTTTGCTGGACCAGAGTTCCTGCGAGATGGTAAACTAAGACTCCATTGCAAAAGGCGTTGAAATAATTAGCTCAGTAGTTTGAATTTCATTCTGTACACTTTGAGACCCATCAAAGGTTTCTCATCAGGGGTATAACATGAATACAATTTTGTCTTTCGAGGATAAGACCAAGATCAGAGCAGGGAGCAACCAAAGGCAGGACAACTAAGCACAGGGCCACTGCAAATGAGGAACCAAACAAGGCAGTGGCAATGACAATAAACAACTGGAGAGAGATGTAAGAACTCAGATACATTCCAATTCAAATTCTTTCTAGAAGGGATCAAATGCAAAAGTAAATGATACTTCCCATTTGACAACTTATTTGAGATGAGAGGAGAAAGAAAAAAGGGGCAACACTGAAGACATTCTGGCTTGGTAAACCTAAGCCAGCAGATGAATAGTGATACCAACCAAAATAAGGAATGTATAAAATGAAACATGCTCAGAGGAAAGGCGAGCTGACTTCTGCTTCAGACATGTAGAATGTGAGTCCAGTGGGCATTTGCGAGCAGATAGATATCTAGTAGAAAATCAGAAAATATATGTTGGAAGCTCAAGCACAAGATCCCAGCTAGCCACAGAGCAAGGAGTCTCCCACAGAAGAATGATGATTGAGGTCACAAAAGTGAATGAGATAATTAAGGGAGAATGACCTGAAAGTAAAACACAGAATTTTGAGGATGGCAGGGCAAAGACAAGCCTGGAAACAGAGGGAGGAGCAGGAAGAGACAGACATTAGAGGTGAGGAAGGAATTGAGATTCTCTGTGTGTGGTGGGGAAAGGAGGAGCGGGGAGGAGGAATGGTGCTCTCAGTTTTTCCCAGAAGTCTGGCCAGAGGAGTCTAAGAAGATTCTTGGAATCAAAGGAGCTTTGAGAAAATGGTTTCAGTAAGCAATGGGGATAGAAAAGAGATTGCCAGGGTTTAAGGCGCTCACTGGAGAATGGAAGTAGTGGTGGTTGCTTACTTTTCCCAGAAGTTTGGCAATTTATAATGAGAGTCAAGAAGGATTTCAGGGTGGTTCTGCCCTCCACTCTTTGTCTGAGTTTGAGCCACTTAAGCTTTTCAATCCCTCTCTTTAAATGCAAAATAAGGAGTTCCAAGCTAGATGCTACCTAAGGTCCTCTCTGAGTCTAAAATTTGCTCTCTCCACCCTCAAATCCCAAAATGCTGCTGAAAGCTCAATTCCAAGGACTCTGAGAAGTTGTCATCACATTATTCCCTATTTAAGTTAAAAATTACCTTTGAAAGGAATTCTATCAGAGAGATACTCTGACAGAGAGAGAGAATTAAAGTTGAATATTTTTCCATACTTAAAAAATCTTAAGGCATTATCCTGATGTCAGACAATTCCTAAAACACCCTTTGTCAATTTCCTGTTTGAAGCTGTCTCACTCTAATTACTTCCTCTTTGGTAGTATGGGTGAGACTCTATTTTTAATGACAATATTCCTCTCTGCCACATTTCAAAATTTAATTCCAGTTTTCATCATTATATATTTACCATTCAATTCTTCCATACAGATACATTTAGACATCCCGTGTTTTTTTCATATCCTCAATGCCTTTCTAAAGACGTTCTTTTTTTCCCTAATTCAAAGCCTTGGCTGACGTATACTAGGTAAGAAGAAGAAAACTCCTAAGAACTGTACAGTGGGGCTCTTCGTAATTAGCACCACCCTACCTGTTGAACACTGGTGCATGACCCCAGTGTATGCACTGACACGTGTATAGCATATACAATACACACAGAGAGATACACCTCTGCTCCAGGCACACCGAACTTCTCACTTCGGAAACACTCTGTATCCTTTCACCTCTCTGCAGATGTGATGCCAAGGGGCTCCTTGGAGGATGGGGACTATGTTTTGGCCTGCCTGTCATTTTTATCCATGTCTATAATTATCTCCCTCACAATGAGTCTGATTTCTGATTTCATTAGGTTACTACATAAAAAGCCATGTGGTTGCTACATATATTAAACTGCAGGTGTACTAACCTCCCCCTGCAAACAAAGTATTGCGCTTGAACCCCCCTAAGTCTTTTTTGTTTGGAACTCTGGCATCACCAATACCTCTGTGCCTTTGCCTGTCCACGCCGTTCTTTCTCAACAAGGAATCATTTTCCTTTTTCTCCTTGTAAATGGCAGTCATCCCTGAAGATCAAGTGCAAAAGTGCAAATGTTCTTTGCACAGTGAAGACTTCCAAGGCACCCCAAAGGACAATGAATCATCACCTGCCCCCCCCACCACCACATTGTGATAATCCTTCTGCACTGTACCTTTCAGTTGACTCATCCAGCCCTCGTTAGACTGTGAGCTCTTTAAGGGAAGACCCTGTATTTTAGCCTCTCTGCATTCCTGGTATCTACAGAAACGCTTATGCTCAAGAAATGTTTGCAACTTGATTGAAAAAAGTATAGAAGTCATGGATATATAGAAACATTTTAATTATGGGTTACAGAAGCTGGCAAATTCCAGGTCAGCTATGGGCATAATCCAAGCTCTGATCCACAAGAATTAGGAGAAGCCCAGGATTGAAACACGACCTTATTCCCTTATCTGTGATGAGAGACAGGGGCAGAGCTTGGCTGCCAAGGACACAAGGTGAGAAACATGCCTCAGTTGTGTCAGCATGTACCATTTACCCCTCTGTCTTCTCCTCATTTCTTCTACTCAATAGGTATGAGTAGAAATAAGATGTCCACGAATCAGGTTTTGTTAAAGCAATCTTGAAACGCACAGTGAGGAAATACTAACAGTGTTATAGCTGACTTTGCCTAATACCTCCCGGGTTTACACCACAAAATGGCCATTTGTGAGCTTTAAGTGAGCACAAGTAATAAAGCTGCAGGCATATGTCAGACTCTTGGGAGCTTCATACCAGAAGCTCTGGTATGAACCATTTGGTTTAAAATCAGAGAATGGATGTGACCCATCAATGGCTAAACCTAAAGGTGAATTCTCAGGTTTTCTTGTGGAGTCGATGGAAGAGAAATAGAAAATTTGAACAAACTATAAGAGGTACGTGGAATCTTGAACCAGGAAAAGTTCAAGAACCAAATCTATATGAACCAGATCTCCCCTCCAGAGCCTCTAAGCAACCTTGCAAGAACTTATTTGCTGGACTTTTTGTATTGTTAGTAAAGATTCTGTTTTAGGACTAAGGACCCAGCTTGCTTGCAAGCGAGAAGGACAAGCAGTGCCCAATAGGATGAATTTTCCTGGTTTTTGAGAGGGTTCCAAGGTGTTAAACCTTTGAAAGGTAATCCAAGCCATTAAATTCCAGACCCAGGGGTTATGTTAGGATATCTTGGCCTTTACAAAACAAAACGAGTGTTGGACCTACATGCCAGGAATCTATCCAATCACTCCCTGTCTGTCTCAAGCATAAAGGGACTTCCACCCCAATCCCAACACACATACACACACACACACATTTTATGAGAAAATTTTGTTCTTTTGCTAAATGGCTATGTACTTAGTTCTGACCATTGCAAAAAGGTAAAAGTCATGGTAGATGAGCTTTGTGCAGACTATCCACTATATAGAACAGTTAGAAGCCACCTAGTATTGCTGCAGTTCGGACACCTGTCCATTGATCATGAGATCTTTAAGGATAAGAAGATAATTTGCAACAAGTAGGATCATTTAAAGTCAAATGCCTTTTGGTCAAAACAGCTATGAACAGCAGCTGTATACTATATTCCAAATATGTATATGGTTGTTAAGAAAAGCAAGAATATTCTAAATGATGCAATTGGTTTTAAATGTGAATGTCAGTGGCTATCTAATCCAAAAAGTTGGCTTGCTTTTACATTTCTCTCTCTCTCAACTCTTACAGATTAATCTGATAATGCATGCTTCTGAAATATATAGTGGCAATCCAGCCCCTCCTTGAGACCAAGAGAAGTTTGATGTTTCAATTTTCTATCCTCTTTCCAATCCTGAGTTTCCCAGTTTGGAGGTAACCTCTTGCTCTCTGCCTCAACTTTTCTTTCTACTGCCTATCTTCTTCAAGAAAATGGGCAGAATGGTTAGCAACATTTGTTAGTTTTTTGTAATCCATACCCCTCACCCAACAGCAGCAGTCACTTTGAGACAGTAACTAACATTAATAATATGTGATGCTAATATTTCCGATAAATAGTGTTGATTTTTTTAAGGCTGTCTATTCAAGCCAAAATCTAAAAGTTGTTTCGTGTTAACAGAGCTGGGTATGATCTTGGATGCTATGTTGAATCAGTTTTGCTTGATTGTGTATTTAGCCTAAATCTCCAGCAATTACATGGTATTTCATTTCATTTCTGTAATGCTGACTGTACTTTAAAATATTTAATTACAGCTAATGGAATCTCTCTTCCCTTATGGAAACAGATCCAAGGGAAACCTATAGAGTTTGTGGAGTGAAAGGGGTAGGAGTTGTTCATTTTTAAAACAACTACTATTTATTCTCTGAAAGTGTCCTGTCTCCCAAGTGACAGTTTCCCAACAGCTCTATTCTCCAAACTTCTTACCCAGACAGCAAACATTTTAAGGGTATCAAATAGTTCCTTCTGAGTTCCCTATGTATTACTGATTCCTGACTAAGTACTAATTGTCCTTAGTGGAATTTGGGCATATTTCCATGATCTTTCATATCTCCAAGCAGAGACTATTTTTTTTTTTCTTCTCCTAGGTCAAACTAATACTCAGTACCACAGATTTCTGAAATTACCCCTTTAGGGAAAAGAAGAGGTCAAAACTAGAGAAGTCTAGTAGTTACTCCCCTTGCCACCCAAACACACACACATACACACACACACACACACACAATCAATAACACCCTCCGGAATAATGTTCCTGAATTCTCTGTAGAACAACCAAATGGCAGACATATTTCAAAATATATTTCATCCAATCGTTACAAACAGCTTAGCAATAGATCATTTGAGTTCCGTAAAGTATCAACATTGGATGAAGGGATAAAGTGACCCTTTGAAATTGCCTGCAGCACAAACACCATCTCTTCCTCCAGCTCCCACGACTGCTCCATAATGGAGCCAACAAGTCCTGCAAGACACACACGCGGTGGCCACTAGGGACGTCCCATTTCCAAGCACCATTTAATCAGCACAAGTGGAACAGCCACAACTTGGAACCCCCTCAGTCGGTGTCTGGCTCTGTAAATGTAATGGAATTAAAGATGTCCCCCTGGAAGTGCCCTGGGCGCCCAGCCTTGGGCTGAGAGTATGCGTGCTGGTCCCTACCTCCAACTTCCACACGACGTAGGGTTGGCCACGGCTGTTGGGTGAGGGCTGGAACTTCCTCTGCTGGAGCCACCTCCTGGGAGAAGCGAAGATGCCATTGGGACCTCCCCCGGAGGAGCAGAGGATGCTTGCAGCGCTGCGGCCACTGCCCGGCCCAGCCAGGACAGATGGCAGGTCCCAGGTCATACTCTTCTTGAGGCCGCTGCGACCCAAGGGGACCTCATAGTCAAAGTGGAAGCTGCCAGATGGTGACTTCTCCTGCGGGGTGCTGGGTGTAGAGAAGGATGAGCAAAGGGGTCTGGGTGGTGGGGGCCGGGTGGCCCGGGTGGGCGGGCCCCGGGGAGAAGACGCTGAGCGGGGGCTAAGACCTTGGGCTGGGGGTGGTGGGGAGTAGAGGCGGCCCGAAGTGGTCCCTCGAGCGCCGCCTTCTGCGCCCGCCTCGCCCCCGCAGCCGCCGATGAGGGCCGGGTCCAGGCTGCGGGTCTGGCGCAGTTTCCTCTTAGAGAAGCCCTTGGCCGAGGCGGGGCCGCCCGAGGCGGGCGAGGAGCAGGAGAAGACACTGTGGAGAAGGCTCTGCGCCGACATCTCGGCGGGGCTGTGCCCGAGGACCACCTTCTTATCCCTTCCGGAACGCTGGCGGCTTTGAGTCGGAAAAGGAAAGGGGCTCGGGCAAAGCTGCCGGGCGGGGCCGGCCCGGTGTTCGCTGAGGGAGGTTCAGGGCAATGCCCAGCTCAAGCACCGCCAGTGCGCTCCAAGTGCCCCGGCGGACGCAGAAGCAGGAGATCCATCACCAGCCTTCTAGGAAAAGGAGTCCCGGGAGCTCCTGCAGCCGCTAGAACCTTCCCCCAGAGCCCAAGTTGTGAAGAGGGTAAGAAAGAGGAGGAGGAAGGTCAGGCGCTAGCTTGGTTCCCAGATCCAGCCCGCCAGCGCCACTCCCCCTTCCCAGCTGAGGCGGGAGACGCCGCACTCGCGCTTGCTGGCTCTGGATAGCCTCGAAGTCTCCGGCAAGCTCCTCCTCGCGGCCTGTGGACAGTCCCGAGGGCTGGGGAGGAGGCTGCCTGGGCGTGCGCCCAGGGCGCGTCCACCACGCTCCCGTGCCGCGAGAGGAACTTCCTCCCGCGCCCGAGCTAGGCGCTCGAGCTGAGCCCTCGGTGCACCCTCGCTGTGCCGCAGAGCCTGAGGCTGCGCGTCTGTTCTCTGCTGGGCCGCTGCGCCCACTCTTCCGACTGGGGACGCTCAAGGGTGTCTCTGAGTTCAAGGTTCCCGCGGGGCCTCTGCTTGCTGCAAAGTTGGGGACACTGAGCGCGCTGTGCCCAGGGCCTTCCAAGGCTGAGAAACTATGGTGGGAGAGAATTCCCGGCTGCGCTCAGCACTATGCGTGAAGGAGAGAGCTCAGGAGAGAGTCCCAGGGCGGGTGCCCATGTTCCACTGGAGAGGATGTCCCCACACGCTCGCGCTAGAGGCAGCGGGAAAGGGGTGGCCGGGACGAGTAGGGCCGGAGGAACGCCGGGGCTGAGCCAGTAGCCGGAGGAGAAAGCAGAACGTGAAGGAGTTTTCCGGGCGCCAAACCTGGGAGCAGCGCAGAGGGAGGGCAGCTGGCCACTGATACCGGGTCTCCAGGGGAGAAAGTCGTGAGGACGGAAGTGCGGACCTTCTGCCCCGTCTCCCCTCCCCCAGATCAAGGGGCGCGCCAGCTCCACTCACGTTTCTGGAAAGGAAAGGAAGTGTCAGATTGCACCCCACCCACTGGTGTCAGATGGGCAGCCCAAGACGATTGCTCTGAAGTTGGAGTTAAATCTCCAGCCTTCCCTTTTTCCCTCCTGCTGTTTTTGTTTTAAAAAAGGAAGGATAGAACTCTTCAGATGTAGCGGCTGCCGGCTGCCTACGAATAGGCAAGAGATGGGGACCTACTAAGAAAAGTGGAAGGGAAGGGGTCCTCGCCTGGCAAGAGTCATGAGCACGTGCGAAAACGTACTCTAGGAGGAGGGGTGAGTGAGGCCAGGCAGGGGGCGGGCGCCGGGCGACTGCCCAGAGGTTGCGGAGAGTGGCGCTCACAAAGCGATCCGCCTCTGCGTTTTGCTAGGAGACACCTATTTTCGCAGCGGCCACTGTCCTGGGAAGCTGGAAAACGATGGCGAAGTCAATATTCCCGCTTTAGAGATGAGTCTGGGAACAACTTCTCTCGGGGTCTGACCCCTGGAATCTGTAAAGCGAAAAGCCTTGCCTGCCTCCTGGAGGGCTTTTTGATGTAACATTTAAGTTTTGCAAAGCATCTTATTTAATACAACCATCTCGGCAGGGAGCAGACAGAATGTTGAAATGCTTGCGCACTTCTATTTGTGTTTTTGTGGCCTCTTTTACCACTTAGAGGTAGAGAATTTTATAGAATGTAAAGGTGACTTTCCTTTAACGTGTCTTTTTTTAAGAAACAAAAATCTTACAATGACGCTGTAAATACAGGTGTTCGACACAAACACTCGTCTTGTGTCCAGATTTGATTTTGGAAGACTTCCTTTATTCTCTATTACATTTTCAGGGGGGAAATTAGTTTACTTTTACTTTTCAAAAAGCGTTTTGGATGTTCCTAGGTGTTCGACTATTTAGGAGGAGGCAAGTCATGAAATCTAATTAGAAAGAGAACCCGAAGCCTCGCCAAAGGGGGTCGGACTCCGGGACCGGGCAGTACTCGTTTTTTGTAAATGCAGCAGGACAAACTGCAGCCTGGGAGTTCTTTCCAGCAGCTTTAATCTGCTGCCTAAAGACAGAAGGAGATTCTAATTTCTCACCAGCCATCGCTGTCCTTCTCTTCTCACCCTGAACCTCCCTAAGTATTTTCAGTGGCTGTCAATCAGGTGTGCTGCTAAGAGGCACGCATTTAAGATCTCTTGCTTCCGGGCCTGACTACTCGTGCCAAGTTACATTTGGGGGATTGTTGGTGTTGGCTTTCTTCCCTCCTCATACAAGTCACATTTGAAGTAAAAGTGGGTGGGTCTTGCTTGTCCTTTCTTTAGTAACAATACCGTTTAACTTGTCACTTGTAATGAAAACACTTAATGTCTCTACCACTGGGATACCATTGTATAGTTATGCCTCATTGGGTGGTTATGCCTCATTGGATTTTGGCATTTGGAGTAGATGGTTAACAGAGTCACACTTCACAGGAGCACTTATAACTCAAGGTGGTTGCGCAAATGTAATTGATGATTCATATAAGTTCTATTTCTCTAAGCCCATATGATGACCACAGGGTTGAAAATGCACCCCTGCCATGATTGTGTAGGGCTACTATGAATGCCCTTCAGGCACAAAGGCGTACATTCTTGGTCACGGATGTCAGAGATCCACTGAACAGGGGGACTCTTCCATTGGCACTCCCAGGGCTTCAAGCAGACATGTGCCAGTTAATTCATCATCTTGTTTCCAACCGTGACTGATCCTCCATTAGCCTGAAACTTGCTTCACTGTTGCCAACAATGAAAATTGTTTTAAATAATCATCAGATTAAGCTGGGGCTCCTTTTAAAAACTCAGTGTATGTGTGCTTTTAAAACACATGGGACATGTAGTGGCTTTTCTGGACAGAAAGATTTTGTAAGAAAATTATTTGGACTTTTAAAATATTTTTTAAGCTATTTTGATTTTCAGCCTGTTATTAGGAATACATTGCAGTCACCGTGATGGTGGATTCATTCATTCCTAGTTAAGGCATCCTATTTGACTCTTGTTTGTTATATAATCCCTTTGCTTATGTAGACTCAACTGCGGTGGACTTTCTGATTGACTGCCGCCAGGTTATGCCAAATTCAATTAAGGAAGATCTATGGGTTTTGTTTACCAATTTCATAAATGGTGGTTTTGTTCATTGATTTCCAGAATCCTTCCTATAATTCATCAGCAAGCTTCAGAAGCAATATAGTTGGTAGTCTAGAAATAAATGGTTTTAAGTACATATACTTGAAGAACCAGATTGCTCAGACTTGCTCCTCTGTTAGGGTATTTGCTATTGAAAAATAGTGCCCATGTTTGTTTATTGTTTTTTTTTTTCTGAGAGGATAAGTTAATCAAAGCCTTAGGACACCTTTTACTAAAGGGCTGAACAGTCTGTTCACTATCTATTCCCCATTGTAATTATCATAGTTAATTCAGGATTTAAAAAGAAAACCTAACACTATCTATTTCATCTGGTTTTGGCACAAGAATATTCCAATGAAATTTCTAGAATCCTTGGACTGACATCAAGGTATCCTTTTATCAGGGATCCTAGAAAACTCATCAGTATTATTTCTATTCCCTTGAGAGACTGTTCTACAAACACATCTTACTATCAAAGGATATATTCTGATGCTTAACCTAAATTTCCCTTTCCTTAACTTTATCCCTTGAAACTTTTCATATCTGCAGCCAAAATTCCTCTTTACCCTTGGTGTTTAGACCCCCAAGCTATTTGTAGATTTTTATCATGCCCCTTGGGTCTGACTGTGTGGTTTGGCTACACTGGACAGTTCATATTTTGCTTTAAAACCATCACTGTAGATGATCTTCTCTGGATTCCCTCCAGTTACTTATTTCTTTTCAGTCCTGAGGTCCAATATTGCAGGTTAAGGCATCCCATTTTCCCCTTGTTTGTTATATAATCCCATTGCTTAAATAGTCCCAAATCATATTGAACTTTCTGATTGAGTGCCATGTAATATTTCAGACTTATATCTGATTTGGCTCCTAACTCTTAACATCATTGATTTTTGTTTCATCCTATGTCTCTCAAAGTGAATATGATTCCTCTGATTTCATTTCTGTGTTCTTACTGAGTAAACAGTTCACAGCATCTCACTCGCCCATAGAAGTCAAGGGTTCTGCTTCCAAGTTCTTGGAACATGAAAAAGGGGCAACATTTTAATCTGCATGATGTGGAATATATGAGAAATGTGTGGAGAACTTTTATAGGACTTAATGCTAATTACATTAAATAGCAAGACTTCTCCATGCCTAAACTACTTCTTTATTGTAAACTAGGACTTTTTTGCAGCAGGAGTAAGAATGTTTCCTTAGATTCATATTCCAGAATCTCCCGGAATGAATATAACAGCCAGCCACGGCACTTAAACTACAATTGATGAATGTCAGTGGAGATAAACCTAGGGGTCTTTGAGTACAGGAAATTTTTGTTTTTGATTACATTTATATACCAATAGGAAAGTTTTTGGCACAATATTTTGGATAAGTTTCACATTGCCCAAAATTGGGACCATGACCCTTCAAGGTACCCAGTTGAGGTTTCATATCTATCTAGTTGATAATCAAGATCCATGACAACTTTTTTCCAACATTATATTCAGAAACCCAAATGACTATTTTTATTCACCTTTCGCAGCTTTTCCCCATTCTCTGTGCCTAATTTCACCATCCCTCAACAATTATGACTTTAAAAATATCAAATTCAATGAAAAGAAAAAAATTCCTGTCTCTATGTCAACATCTGCATTGAACACAAAAAAATCCCCTTGCAACACCATCCATTCTCTCACTTTCTGTGCAAATATTAGCAAGATTTTCTACATTTTCTAGTGTTTCACATTTATGTTTTCCTGGACTTTACAAAACAAAAATTTGGTGTAGACACATTTTTCTACCCCTTTCACTTACATGTTTATTTATTTAGCTGGTAAGAGTACAGTATTTCTAAATGCCAACCATTCTGTTTTCATGGTAGCCAAGTTATTGGGGCAGGTGAAAAGCAAGGCTGTATAAGAATCTTAAACTAAGTTGCAGTATGGATGTGCTCAGTGAGGTCTCAGGGTCAGTCCCAAAACAAATAATGGTTATTGTTTACCTGCAGCATGTGAAAGAATCTCCCATCATCAAATCCTAAATGTGCGATGATCATCCCTTTTGTTTTGGGTTTTGAAACTTGATCTCAAGAAACTTTTACCAATATAAATTGGCTGACAACCAAGCTCAAAAACGATAAAAATTTTTGAACATATAATATACCATGTGCCAGTGGCATTTTTTGTTTTTGTTTTGTTTGTTTGTTTTGTTTTTTTTGAGACAGAGTCTCACTCTGTTGCCCTGGCTAGAGTGAGTGCGGTGGGCCGTGGCATTAGCCTAGCTCACAGCAACCTCAAACTCCTGGGCTCAAACAATCCACCCACCTCGGCCTCCCAGAGTGCAAGGATTACAGGCATGAGCCACTGCGCCCGCCTGGCCTTTTCTTTGTTTTACTTTCTTCTATCTTTGTGGGTAAAGGTGCACTTAGGGTGTCAAAATAAGTTAATTTTATCTGAACTTGGTATATAATTCAGCTGTACTAGCTACTTAAACTAATTTTTTAAATGTCTCATAGCATACATTTTAGAACTTTTAAGGATGAAGAAATATGTAAGAATGTAAACAATTTTAATAGATATTTTGTTACTCTAAAATGTTCATAATCTAAACATTCTTCAATATTTCCAATTTTTAAAAGCAACCAAATAATATGAGTTTTTTCCCTCTGAAATTTTAATTTTTTCCCCAGAATCTTCACTTCTCTATATTGAATAGAAACAGGAGTACCTATTTTGCCCAACATGTTTTTCTGGTGACAAGGTTGGGTGGGGTATGGAAGGGAGAGGGGAAAAAATTGGTATTGTGCCTGGGGTATGTATGTATGTAAATGTATATATATTTTCATCAACATTATTGAGGAATCATTTACATACAATAAACTGTATAGATGAGTTTTGACAGCTGTGTACGCATACCCATGAAACCACTACCACAATCAATAGACAGAACACTCCCATCACCTCCTTAGTATGCTTTTATTAATGTCCAATGAACATTGACGACTTGAATTTTGCACTGTGTAGTGGTTAAATTGTGCCTTCAGCCAATATAGAAAAGGAGAGAGGAAAGAAGGGAGCGAGGGAGGGAGAACAAAATAGGAAGCAGAGCTTTTTTACTTCTTGTAGTGGGTTTATTTGTGTTCTTCCAAAAGTTATGTCCAATTCCTAACCCCTGTACCTGTGAGTGGGGCCTTATTTGATAATAGGATCCTTGCTTATGTGATAATAGGGTCCTTGCACATGTAATCAGGTTAAGATGAGGTCAGACTGGGTTAGGATGGGCCCTAAATCCAATGAATGGTGTCTTTATGAGAGAAAAGAGAAAGCAATTTGGATATACACACACACACACATATACACACACAGAGAGAGAGAGAGAGAGAGAAGAAGAAGGCCACATGAAGATGTAGGTAGAAATTGCAGTAATGCAGCTACAAGCCAAGAAATGCCAAGGATTGCCAGCAGCCACCAGAAGCTGGGAGAGAGGTGGAACAGATTTTCCCTTAGAGCCTCTAGAAGGAACCAACCCTGCTGACACCTTGATTTTGGACTTCTGGCCTTCAGAATTGTAACAGAATAAATTTCAGTTGTTATGAGCCCCCAGTTTGTGGCAATTTGTTATCACAGCCCTAGGCAAATTATACATTACTTAAGCACAGATTGTCACAGCTTGGTTCTCATTTTTTCAACAATTTAATAAAATCCGAAGAATTCGTTGAGCAAAAAGCAATTCCAAAGAATTTTAAAATAAGACAAGAGAATGGCTAGTGAACGCTTGTTGATGTTTCATTTCAAAGAAAGAATGATCCATCAGACCTCTTGTCTAGTGCTAAGTATGGTGTCATCATTGTCACGTCAGCAGTTGAGCTGCAGTTTGGTCCCACACATGGTGGTAGCCCTCCTTCAGTGTAGAGTTCACTTTCCCCCTTGGTAAACATCTGCCCTTCTGTACATTTGTTTCAGGAAAGGTGTTTGGGACTCAGTTTTTAATTGGTAAGCAACATGCAGAAGTATTTTGCAGATGCAAGTCAGAAAGAGACACTCATATCCAGAGGGCTGTGATGCTTTGGTTTGCCTTTTTTGGTGTTTAGTTCACTCTGCTTTAAAGGGGATGAGTACACACCTGAGACACGAATGAGTTCAAGTGCCAGAGTAGGCCAGAAAGGAATGCCTTTAAAAGGAGATGGGAGCTGCTCAAACTCAACAGACTTCATGGAAACCAAGCTTGATAAGCCTTTCTCTAGGGAGAACTTCCGGGGATCCAGTTGAAAAAGCAGAGCTGCTTAAGTTAATAGCCACATGCCCTTTATTTGCCTTCTGTATGATTTATTGGGAATTCCTTGGGTATTTTTCACAGTTCACTGCTTTGTGGCATGACACAGATTAGAGACATACCAAAGAACTCCCACCCCCCTTTAAAGACATAGGAATGAAAATAAGACACTCATAAGATTATAATAAGCAGGTTGTTGACCAGGGAGCTGAAAGTAAAAGGTTTCCCCCTTTAAACAGAAATGACTTCATAAACCAGTGTCATGGAATTGGCAAATGCAAACTGCTGGAAGTTGTTGGAGGTTTATGGAGCAGTGGAGAAAACCCAGGGATGAGAATCACAGATCTATAATAACTAGCTCAGTCAACTAACTTTGTACAAAGTAAACCCCTACTTCTGAGAATTTCCCCCTGCCTTCTGCTCCCACCCCAACTAAATTAGTTCTCATGGACAATATACACTCTCTTTCTCTTGGACCTTTTCTTCATCATAGCACTTAACAAAATTAGGTATGTTCAATCTCTAACATCCCCAAGACCAGAAATTTCACGAAGCAAGAGCCATCACTGATTGGTTTCCATTGTATTCCTAGTGCTGAAACGGCTCATCTCACATAAGAATAAGAGCTTGACAAATAACCACGAATCAACCTCTCAGCCCCAGTCACCTCATATGGAATTTGGCTCTTTGAGTCTTTCCAGCTGTCACCTTCTGCATCTCAGAAACCTTGGAATTATCCTCATGCATCAGTGAGAAGTATGTTTTTTGATTTGACTTGTTGCAGAAGGACTATAATGAGTGATAACAATATAGGTGTCTTCTTATCAAAACTGATAATATTTCGTTAAGTGCATAAACTTTGAGTCAGACATCTTCGAGTTTGAGTCCTGAGTGTGTGTGTGTGTGTGTGTGTGTGTGTGTGTGTGTGAGTGAGAGAGAGAGAGAGAGAGAAAGAGCACGTGCAACCAACCAATCAACTTTGGGTAGTTATTTAATTCTTCAGAGGTTCAATTCTTCCTCTGATACATGGAGTTAATAGCTATAAAATGTAAAGCATTTAGCACGTTTTCTGGCATAGAACAAATACAAAATATTATCTATTATTAATAAAAGTTATTAGCATAAATTGCAGAAGTAAGACACATAGTGTGGTGTTTCTAGGATTTTCTTTACCTATTATCATAAAATTGAATATCTAACAATAACAGTAATAATAATAATAATAATAATAATAACCAACCCCTAATACGCATTAGGTACTGTGCCAAGTGCCTTACATGGGCTTTATTTAATCCTCACAACTCCATGAAGTAGTTCTTATTATTTTCATTGTTCAAATGAGGAAACTGAGTCACTGAGAGGTTAGAAACTGGTCAAAGTGAGCTAGTAATTGGTGGAGCTAGGATTTTCCTCAGTTCGCTGAGAAATGATGGAGTCAGCAAGCTAATCCTCAAACGCTATACTAACTCGATTTTCAAAACATGCTTTCTATGGAAAATGTGTGACAAATAGAAATGTCATGTTAATCTCCCCATTCACACAATCTGGGCCACATAGCCAGGATTAAGAGTGTTGGGGTATGGTGGTCAGGTGTGGAGGAGAGAGAGTTTAGCACTTCCCAAGCATCTGTTCTGTGCTGCAAATTTTACATGTGTTGTTTCTATACAACATTACTGTGAGGGAAATATTCTTATTCCCATTTCATCAATCAATGATTCACACCTGATGTCAAAACCTGTCTGCTGCCTACTATACTTCTTGAATGTCGAATCTGGCTAGCAAAGCTAAAAGATCACAGTCATCAGAAAACATGAACATGAGCAGAAATGTCATACCCCTAACTTCTACTTGCCCTTTGTACTTTTTGAGTGCAGGTGGGAATTAGCCGCAGCTCCGTTTCCTGTGCACATGTTTACTCATTAAAAGAGTTCTAGCCTTCTTTTCTCCAGGATAAATCTTTAATTTTTCCCAAATATTTCTATCTCATGTTTTCCGGCATTTTTCACATATTAATACTACACATTCCTCCTAAGTTGCAAAGCCCCAGACTGGACACAGTGATGTCATACAGGACATATTCAAGCTGTGTTTAGTTTGATTTGTGTGTGCCAAATAAGAAGTTATGGAGAAGGCTTTTATTCACCCCTTATGATTTGCTTGATATCCTTAGGACGGTGGTAAATAAATCTTATACAACAAATTCTTGTTATCTGTAAGGTGAAGGGAGGCCAATCCTGACAAACTGAATTCCAAGGTCATGAGAAGTTGCTCTTAGTAAATTCCCTTTTATTGTTCAGAACAGTTCCTTTTGCCCAGATGAGTTTTCATCAATGGAAAGTCAGTGTACTTGAGCCAGATGATACTTCGAGCACTTCCAAATTGTGTGCCACAGAAAATGGTATCTTTCCAAATGGAGATCGACCAGATAAAGCCAAGGACCAAGAAAGGATCTATTTGGTTCAAGCATATGACACCTGGATCATTACGATAATGAAAAAAATATGTTTAAACTACTTGAGTGCCTGATTTGAGGAAATACCTAATCAACTTTGATTTGATTGTGTAAACCTTTTATTCAAAAGTCCTATTTTTTAAAAAAAAAGACCCTTTATTGATAGTAAGTACTTGTATCACAGCAACTGACAAGGCAATCTTTCATGCATTCAGTATGTCCTAAAATCTTCTCTTTGACCTAGTCATTAGCACCTCCACCAGCAACAAAATTGAAACAATTAGAAACACCATGTCTAGTCCATTTACTTAGGAAATGGAGAAAGCTATAGCCCAGAAGTGGCAAGTGACATGCCCATGATATGAAAGATTATGTTCTATTCGATTTTTTACCCCCAGAATATTCTGCAATGCCTGACACAAAATAGGCACTCATTAAAATGAATAAATGAATGAGTGAATGAATGAATGAGAGATTTCCAGAACTAGAATTCTTGCCACTTGAGACACCAAGATCCCCATCTATAACACTACTCTGAATCGCATCTCTGACATTAATTCACTCAGCTCCATTCCTTGTGTTTAACATCTTTATTGAGATATAATTCACGTGCCATAAAATTCACCCATTTCCAGTTTAGTTCATTTTCACTCAAGTTAGCCAAATAGTGAGTTACATGTATTTACTTAAAGTCTGCTTAAAGCTATGTTAGGAGATGAAGTGAATGTGCACAGTTAAAACCAGTTTTGGAATCCATCTTTTGATTTATTTGTTCATGCATCCCTTGAGACCATCAGTTGAGGATTGAGTGTATTTTCCAAAATATATATTGGCTATAACTAAAAGAGGGCTTTGATGTATACTTTTAACTTAGCAGAGAAATTGTTAAAATAATGAGGAGATTGCTTTTTTGAGACAGCATCTTGCTATAAAGAAGAGCTTCCAAAGGAGAATCATGGGATTGTCAGATGATTGACCAGATCCAGAGGCTACAGACTTCTAAGGAGAAACCAGATGGATTTATTATTACTGATTTCCAGCAAGATAACGCATTTGTTTTCACAGATTGCTTCAGTGTCCTGGTTTGACATTTGCTGTTGTTTTAAAAGGCAAATTAAAAACACTGGAAATGAGAGGGCCAGATAAAACATAATTCCAAACCACCCTGGAGGGACGGAGTAATTGATAATGGTGACCTCAAGCCCCCTTCTGCAGCCCAGGACAGACCAGAGCCCCAAGGACTATTTGGATGATGCCTCTCTTTATTTGAAAAGATTTAGTCCATGATCAACCAGTTTCTATCTCTTCTAGGAGCTCAAATTATTAGTCTAATGCAGATCATCAACTTTTTAAAGCAAGGCATTGAACACAATGGGACTTTCATTTGATAAAATCGAAAGTCAAAAGAAAGTAAACTTCTGGTGAGAAAGCCATTTTCTGTTCCTTTCTTCAGAGAGAAGGGGTCAGCTTTTATGTTCTATTGTTAAAAGAAATAAAACTTCTCCCAATATGTAGCCAATTTTGTGTGGCAGCCACAGGACATCTTGGAAATACTGATTTTCACACATGATCTTTCTGGGGAAAGAGAAAATTTGGCACAGATCTCTTCCCTAACCTGACCCAATTTGTTTTCAGTAGGTGCATTTGAGCCTCCAAATTCTACCTGAAGCATCTTTTGTGATATTTTACCCGAAAATAAATGATCGTAGCTTTATACCCCTAGTCATACAGTAACCACATATTTATTGAGCAACCATGTATGCATCAGGAATTTTCCTAAGTGCTGGAATGTAGCAGTAAATAGGAAAGAAAATGTCCCTGCCTTCAGAGAGCTTACAAAATTGTGAAGGGAGGAATGTGACAAACACATAAACAAATTAATATATAATTTCAAGAACTGATAAGTGATATGAAGAGTAGAAAGCAGAGGGACTGGGGGGCTGCTTTAGTTACAGAAATGGTAAAAGACCTTTCTGAGGAAGTGGTAGTTGATTTGATTTCTGTTTGACTGTAGGGAACTCAGACTAAGACAGTAACTCCAAAGGTCAATGATGATAACCCTACATGCACTAAGCAACCAAGGAGAACCTAAAGCATGAACCTTAATAACTCTGAAGCTTGCTTCACTGTCCTTATGAGAAAAGCAAAATATGGCTTAAGATTTTGGTAAAGGCTTTAAATTATCATCTACCTTGGCTTAATCCAGTGACTCACATCTTTAGAAGGCCAGGTGTTCCAATTCAACCCACCCATCTATAATCACACTGAAAAGACAGTACTTCTGTGATAAAAAAAAAAAACTTTATAAAAACACTTCACTTACACTCGAAATATAGTTTCCAAAACTAAATTTAGTTTTGGCATGTATGCTCATTGGCTGACTTCCTGAATTATATTTGCCTTTAAGGGCATGTTCACTTTCTAGTTCTCATGCATTCAGAGGCTACCACTAGTTGAGTCCACAATCCTGCAGGGGCAGTGTTTAAATGACCTCCTATGTTTTCATTAATTCTTAAAAAACCCTACACAAACATTTCTGTTCATATTAGGTTTTACAAACCTTTGCCCTTGTGCTTTTCTTCTTTCACAAAAAAACTAAATTTGGTGGTTAGACTAATTTGACCTCATAATATATCATCTTTTAAGTAAATACAAGACTTGACAAGACCCAGAAACTGGTGCTGAAATGGAAGTCAGGATCCTCTCTAGTTTTCTGAGTCCAGGTCAACACAGCTACAGTTATCCTGATAAGTCAAGGGGGAAATAAAACACTCTATTTTGGGAAGGCAAAATAAATAAACATTCAAGGAGAGTTATCTATTTTGGGGCGAATAGATGACAGAGATCTCCTTGAGTGTTACCTGAATTCTTCTGCCCAAATCTTTTGTGTTATTTTCTGGACTTTATTTCACCTTGGGCTATAAAGTCCAAGGTCATGACTTCTTAGTCATAAACATCCAAGAGAACTCAAATGATCAGCAATAAATGAACTAATTAAACATGACTCCAAGATTCAAAGAACTACTCCTGACCCCAACTAACCATGTTCCTTTGGTTAAATCTCTAAACAATTGCGGCTCTTTTAGTTTGCTAGTCTGATGGTGAGAATGAGGATAAAAGTCCAGCAAAGCATGGCAGACATCTTTGTTCACTCACCCGTCCACAGTGAACGAGTGCTCTGTAAATATCAAATGCCCTAATAGTAGAATCAGTTCACTCTAGCTTTAAAAGAAAATAAATGTGTGTCTTATGAAGCAATGCTTAAACATATCACTTTCATTACTTGTTAGGCTTTGAAGGATAATTTGTGGAACACAAATTCTCAATCTTTTTAAAACCTCATTATTTCCACAGAAACCACAAAGGGAATTAAACAGGAAAGCTAGATAGTTACATGACTAATTCACATGGAAAAATAGAAGCTTTTCAAAGAATTTCCTGAGTGTTGCAGCACTGTAGAGATGATAAAAGAATGCTTTTTAAAAGTGGGGCTGAACCAAGCAAGATTAATGAATTAAGATGCTGGCTCTTGGAACATAGAAAGTTTATGCATATCAGGGCCAGGTTCTTCAGCCCAATCATCTACGAGACTCAGAGATAAATTCACAGTTCCTGGGAAGATAACTGTTTAGAATAAAGACTGAGAGCTGAGGGGTGAGGGAGAGACTCCATCAACCCAGATTGTTTCCTCTTTATCCAACTGGGCTTTAAGGACTAGAAATAAGGGAAGGGAGGGAAACAAAAAGCAGGGTAGAAAATTGAAGGCTGACAGGATGCAAAGAGGCTTGCATCCTCTCAGGTAGGGAAGAGAGGGATGCAATGAGAGATGACAAGTAAGAAAGCTCTCTCAGGTCCCCTGAGAAGCAGTGCTGGCCATTGAATACTGCGATGCCACACATTTTGCATTGTTTCTTTCTGCAAGGTCACCATCCAGTTAATAATATGAATAGGAAAGGTATATCCAAGAGACAATAGAGTAAGTAGGTAGATGCTGGAATCAGAGTGGGTTTGAATTTAGTCTCTGCTCCTTACCAGCTCTGTGCTCACATTTCTTCTGCTGTAAAATGGGACAATAGCAGCCTTTGCTCCTGGATTATTATGAGAATTCAGTAAGTTAATACTTGCTACAGGGCTTCAAACTGTGCCCAACGCACAGTGAACACTGTCTGAGCATTTGTTAAATTAATAAGAACAATTAAAACACCCAGCATTCTTTATTCTATGTTTTGGTAGGTTTAGCACCTGATAGAAAATAGAAAGCATGTTTGAGGGCTCATAATTCATACTTCATTTCTTTCTTTCCAACTGTTTCTATTTATAAAGAGCAATGGTTATAATATTCCATTTATTTTTAGAATTTTTATAATTTCTGGAAAAATTCTCTAATAGAAATTTCCAATAATTTTTTTTCCTGAAATGAATTTGGTCTTCAGAAAGTTGATTAATTCCATGATGGCCACCCAATATTTGTTTTCCTGCATAGCATGTTTACAGCAATGCATCTTAAGTACTGAGGATTTCTGTCCACTGCGAACTGTCTTTTTTCACATTGAACCTTTCAAAGAATCCATTTGTGATTTTATGGAAACTTTTCTAATGGATGATGCTACTTTTGAAGTTGCATACATTCATTCTGTGGAAAATATAAGTAACACTTGGCAGGGAAAACAACAGGAAAATTGTCAGAAGTAAGCCAAAATATTTATATATTTGTCCACAAAAGATATGCACCAATGAGCTTAGGATATACAGGAAAATGAGCTTTGCCCTCAATGCTAAGACCAACACCCCTTTCAACAATGATACAAAAGATGACATAAGGCTTTTCCTTTGTTGCTGGGTCGCCACAAAAATGTGAGTTGAGTGAACTAAGTGTCCTCAGCACTGTCTTTAGCTTCTAGTCTGGTGGTCCTTGTTGGAACCAGACTTCTCTCATTAACTGGAAACTGTCTTTGAAGAATGTAAAATAGCTGTTTTACTATTCTTATATTATGGAAAAGATAGTTTCAAGTTAATAGTACAGGTTGATTCTGTTTCTTACACCACTTTGCTGCTGTCTAGCTGCCCTGCATTCTTGCAACTTCAATTCGAATATTCCGTAAATGATTTACATTTGGAGAATTTTATTTCCTCAAACGTATTTTAATGCCCATTTCTTTTCCCGAAGAAAGACTTTGAATGGAATCACACTAAATTTCAGCAAAGGGACAGAACAATATAATTTTATCACTACGATAATTTCTTGATTCTAGGCTGCTAAAGAGAAAAAAAGCAGAATAGATTTATCTTCTAAATAAAGTTATCCCTCAGTATCCATGGGGGACTAGTTCCAGGACACTCTTCAGATACCAAAATCCATGAATGCTCAAGTCCCTGATATAAAATGGCATAGTCTTTGCATATAACCTATGCACATCCTCCCATAGACTTAAAGTCTTCTCTAGATTACTTATGATACCTAATACAATGTAAATGCTGGGGAAATGGTTGTTTAATGTATTGTTTAGGAAATAATGACAAGGAAAAAGTCTGTACGTATTCAGTACAGACAAAAATCATCCTTTTTATATACACATACACACACACACACATTTTATCTGAAGTTGGTAGAATATATATTTTATCTGAAGTTGGTAGAATCCAGGGATGCAGAACCCCTGGATATGGAGGGCCAACTGTGATAATCCTTAATATGTCTCAATTGTTTTTCTGAACATATATATACACATATATGTGTATGCATATACATACATATATACTGCATAGATCTTATAAATATGAGGTCTGTCTGGAAAGTATCCAGCCATGTAATTGGGAAAAATAGAGACATTTATTGAAGAAGATACAAGGAACATTGTACATAGGATAATGATGCTTCAGTCCCCTTCAAAGTAGGCACCTTGGGACCTCATACTGTTCTCCCAGCATCTCTTAGCCTAACCCGTACACATTCAACATTCTCAGGTGTTCTGATTATTGCAGGCTTTCCAGAACATGGATGACTTTCAACAGATTCTCGATCATCTTTGAAGCACTTGTACCATGCTTTTATTTGCACTGCACTCATTGCATCTCCCCCAAAAGCATTCTGAATCATCCGAATAGTTTGTGCAGAGGAATGTTCAAGCTTAACGCAAAATTTGCTGCAGATTCATTGTTCTACCTGCTCAGTCATTTTGAATGTGATGGCAACACAGTACACGTGCTCACTCAATGGCATCTAGCGCCCCACTGGCCAGTACAGTGAAGGTGTCATTGTTCACATATGCACATCCCAGTCCACTCTCCTTGGCTGCCAGGTTACATGGATGAAACCATTCTCATTATGTTAGCAATGGCTGGATACTTTCCAGACAGACCTTATGTGCCCACCTAGCTTTGTTCTGTATATAATGTTTTCATAATGGTCTTTAAGGTGAAGTAACTTCTCTTCAGTGAATGTTCACAGACTTGAACATGGGCACTTTAAAAATTCACCCTTCGCTCTCAACAAGAAAGACAAATACCAGGTGATCACATCCAAAGGCCATAAGATATCAACGCAGGTTTCAATGCTTTAGCATATTACTTTACAGAAAATATAAAAGTCTTCTTGAAAAGCTGGTATAAAACACTGCTGAAGAAAGCAAGCTAAGGCATTTCCACTAGCCAAATGCTCTTCCTCCTATAGAAAGAATATTTTCCTACTGGAAGTTCCATATACTCATGGTTAAAGGTGTACTTTTCTTTGGGCAGTTATATTCCTTTCTTGTGCCTGTGGCCAACAGTCTGTGCATGAAACCTAAGAAGCCAGTCACACAAGGCCTTGACACCAAGAACCCTGGGAATGCTCTTCCAAGGACATGATGAACAGCCTTCCTTGGCTCCCAGGAGCTCACACTTGTGTGGAGCAACACTAACATATCCTTTACAGGGCTCACCATTCTCTTCAATTTTTTCTTTGTAGAATTCATTCATATATTCCAAGCAGTGTGTTCAGGGTGCAAATGAATTGATTTTGACCTTCAAGTTTGACTAGACATGTGGGCTTTTCTAACACCCATCAGTGAATACAGCAACAGTCACATTCTAGGGAATATAGCTACTAATAAGAATTACAGATGTTAAATAAAATTGTTTTTCTTTCTACCACTGGCTATAAAAGTACACACAAATACTTTTCCTCTACAATTATTTTTTTTCTTTCTAGGAAATAAAAATATTAGACCTGTCCCACTTCTGGCACAATGAGAAAAGACATAAGGTATATAATAAACATGACTCTGAGAGAAATATCAAGTCTACAAGTGGGAAAAAAGCAGTAGCCCCAAAGCACTGGAGTGAGTAAGGACTCAGCCTACAGAAACATGCTAAGGAACTCTAGCATGGTCCTGGAGGGGTGTTACTTAAGTAAAATGGAATGAGGGGGGTATATGTTTTTCACTCTAGAATTTACAGGGCTCTGGTCAGCACAGAGAGACCTGCCACCACTGGCAAAAGGAGAACTAAATCCCCTCCAGCTATGAAGTGAATAATTTAAGCCATTTTGAGGTTTAAAACAAGACAAAATGCAGTACTTCCTTCTTTGTGGTTGCACAAAAAATTTGAACTCATTGGAGATTTGGGGGTGTTAATTAGGCACATTCCCCCATCTAAGTGAAATAAAGCCTCAAAAAAGGAATGAGAAGGAAAACACCAAGAAAACCCATTTGACACTAGTATACAATATGGTGGCCCCAAAATAAAACTCTGAAAACCAATTGCAAGACTTTCCATGTCAGCACTTCAAGCATCTAAACAACCAGGTTAGTTTAGAATAACAGACTTTCAGAACCAGGAGTTATCTTAGACTTCATATAACCTATTTCCCTCAGCCATTGAGGAAACTGGGGCCATATGATGTATTACTTGGTGAAAGTCACCCTTGGTTGGGTTTAGAGTCTTTGCATGTTGGCTTTGGGTCTAAATGGTTTGGTTATCTTGTAGCTGGAGTGCTCAGGTCTTCTAACCTGCTTGGTCCTTGAATATCCAAATAAAGTAACTCAAGTCTCTTTCACTCACCACCCCCCAGGCCTGCTCCAGTATTTTTAAGGATTTTTTGCTGTGTCAGAGTCATAGTGGTGGATGCCTGTTGCTCCTCACCTGAACTCCCCATCTCTTCCTATCCTCAGTTACTCTCGAGGCTTCTTGCTACCTATGGTGCTCAAACCACTATGTCCTGGGTTGGATACACATAGTCTCCTCTCCTTCATTGTCAAGGTGCAATTAAAAGAAGAGTCATGTTGTGCAATAGAGTCTACCAAAGATTTTTAAAAAATATGTAAATGAATTTCCACATAGTCCTAGAAATAGCTTAAAATTAGACATCAACACCCTTGTGAGTTTCCTCAGCTATAGCTTCTCTATGGAAGAATATATCTCTTACTGACTCTTTCCTCAGTCCTTAGCTTCTCAATGTATTGCCTTGTTTTCCCTCAGTTATAAGACCTCAACTCCATTTCTCCCAGAGTGCAAAGCAAGTAGCTCCATGTTCCTCAAGTTCTGATCTGTGACTAGATTCAGGGACATGGTCTTTTCAGAGCCCAAAGTCCCATTAAGTGTTTTCCTAAACCAAAGAGAAGTTATTTTCCTGAATTCTATCCCCTGGCATACATATATGACTATAACTTTTAAAAACACAACATCATTTTTTTTCTCAGATCATGGCTATGTTAAACATAATAAAAATAGAGCATCAAAATCATCAATCCAGAGGCCTTCTGCTCAATTTTCAGTGTCATTGGTGGTTTAGAAATTAATTTTGCTGCTTGGATACCTCTCCAATCCATTTCCTCTCCTCATCACTGCTGCCACTGCCATGGACCAGGCCCTCTCGCTTCACCCTTGATTCTGACCATAGCCTCCTAAACTTATCCCCCGACACCAATCTCTTTCTCTTCCAATTGTCATTTGCCTAGCCACCAAAATTTTGTTTCAAACATTTAAACTTAATCATGACATTCTCCCAGTTAAGCATCACAGTGACCATCACCAGCTCTCAGAAGCATCTGTGTACTCAACCAGTCACAATCTAGCTCCAACTTAGCATTTCATCCTCATACCCTTCCATCTTCACATTGGCATCACCTGGCTGCTATTGAAACATACCTTCTCTTTTCACACCTTGGTATCTTTTCTTAAAGAGATGGGGTCTTGCTATGTTGCCTAGGCTGGACTGGGACTCCTGGGCTCAAGGGATCCTCCTGTCTCAGCCTCCCGAGTAGCTAGGGCTACAGGCACGCGCCACCATGCCCGGCTACCTTGGTATCTTAAAAAGGACTGTTTGTCTTTTTGGAATGTGACATATAATCTCCTTTAAAAAGTCTAACACTTAAATCTGTTTCAAAAATCAAGGCCCAACTTAAATGTCACTTCTACAAAGTGTTCCCTCTTGGTTCTTAAAACCTTCAGTACATGCCTTCATGTTTACATTTTCCACATTATGTTATTAATGTGGATGTGTCTCCTCTGCTAGATTTCAAAGTAAGGAAGGACCATCAGCTTTAATTCATCTGGGTTTCTTAGTACTCATCAATAGATTTAGCTCTGAGTAGGTGCTTGATAAATAGTGATTTAATTAAATTCTATAGACTTACAGTTGGTGAACCCCAGCAAGAAACAGAGCATGATATTTAAGATACTGTGTTAAACATTTTAAATTTACTTCAACTTAAATTTCTTTAAAATAAGGGAGAAGAGAGGACTCTGACTTATTTTGTTCAAAATAATGACAAAAAATGTTTACTGGAAAATATTGGGAAAATTGGCTTAATTTATGAAGAAAAACAATTTGTATCACTATCTCAAATCATTGTGCAAAGTGATCTCAAATGAATTAAAAACCTTAAAACAAAAGCCATCCATCACCAGGGAAGCAAATTAGTAAAATGTAGTATAAGTGTAAGAAGGAAAACAAAGCGGTAATCAGAAGCAATGAACTAAAAATACATTAAGATAGATCTTAAAAATATAAGGTTAAGGAAAATAGTAAGAAACAGAATGAGATCTAGACTATAACAAATTAAATTCATAAATGTAAAAATACAAAATAACAATGAATATTTTTTCAGGATACTTTCTTATCCAAAAACATATATTAACCATGTCATGGTGTATCCAGGGTGAGGTGGGAATGTAGAAGAAAATTAATGAAATAAAACAAGAAAGAGACATGGCCTGGATTGATTATAATGGTGCCCTATGAAGGAAATTTTTTTAAGGGCACATTCACATCTAAAGACATATATTGAACCTGTTAGGATGGTATAGTAGGAGAGGAAAATAAAAGGGAAAAGTAATAAAAATTTTTAAATGGATATTATAAGTGATGGTATACTATGTACTGAAGAATATAAGTAACTCAGTTAGGGATCTGAGGTCTAAATGACGAAATTAAAAGCTTAAAAAATGCAAAAGAACATTCTAAGTTTGGTCTTATAAAGAAATGGGGTCTGTCTTTATAATGTGATGGCTCGTTCTGCCATCTGAAGATCAGCTGGTGGATCCCTTAGGAAGGCAATGATGTAGAACAGGCCAAGGGGTGGACAGAAGATTCTAATGCCTGCTCTGCCTGGGACTCGCTGTAGGATCCCAACAGGCTACTCCACTCCCCTGGGCCTGGCTTCCTTATCAGAACGTCACAGATAACAACACTGACACATCACCAAGGAGGGCTGTGAGGGGAGAAAGCAGAAGGGCTTGTGCCTTAAAAACGACCCTTTTCCTCCATGTATTAAATACATTCAACAAACAGAGGGGACTCCAGCTCCGAGCTGGGCACTGGTGCCTGGGACCCATTATCAGAATCCTGCAGCCACTGTATAGGAATTAGGAAGGGAGGGCGAGTGCTAAGGAAGAGAAATGGCCCACCTATTGAATCCATCTAGCTGTAGTCTATCAGCTTTTGTCTTTCAATCTTTTGATGCTCACTTAGCCATGTGTGTCTGTTTGGGCAATCTTCCAGATTCTGGGGAATATATGGTCAACATAACCTAGACCTTCTGACTGGACTCCCATTTAATCTCTGCACAATGGGGTCAGATGGGGGTCATGTGATAACAGCCTGAGACCTGCATTTCAAGGGCCTGAGGAAAGGTGGTCCCCATGCAGAAGAGTTGCCCTCAAAATTTCCTTCCTGCTTTGATTAATGAGAAACTATTAACTGCTTTTGTGAGACCAAATAGAAGGCTCACCTGTTTCGATCATCTGCCAACATAAACAAGGAAAACCCTCATTCTTTTATATGAAACAGCACATCTGGATTTATTAAATATTATTGCTATCTTGACACAATTTATAGTTAGTATATCCTGCAGTTTAGAGTGAAGGCAAATATTTATAAAATGCAAGAAATTAATTTTTAAAAGAACTCCAAAATTACTTGCATCCAGACAAAGAGAACTACAACTTTTAATTAACCATTAATAGTTCAACCTACTATTTTAAAAACATGAACTCTTCCAAAAGAGTTCTGGAAGTTCTTGCAGCGTAAATTCGTGTACTTACACTGAAGTCTTTTCATGAGCTATTACTGATAATGTCTTATTCATTAGCTTTCTTCCTAGGAACTTGGCACTATTTGCAAGCCATGTCTTACATAACCATAAAACATGCCTTAGGGACAGGTAAGTGACCAATGGAAAAATTCTTGAAGGAAAAAAGAACATTGACTGTTGAAATTACTCTCAAGACTTGATCAATATGAGTTGGGCCTAAAACTCAAGCCTCTGAGTTGATCTTACAAACCTGAGTTAATCTTGTTGCTTTATGATACCAGTTCATCTGTCTATGTAGAAACAACAACAACCAAAACAAAGGTATATTTTTCTTAACACAAAAATCCCTGACTTTGAGCTAAATGTAAAAAAGTCGTACACTCTGTATTGGGAGATGCAGGGACAAGTTGCAAAGGGCTTGTTAATATCTTGTTAAGTGTGTGTGTGTGTGTGTGTGTGTGTTGTGATGCAGTTCAACATTGTTCACATGAAGAAAAAGCAAGCAAGGAGGCTAGTTAGAGAAGAAAAGTAACTTTATCTTTGACCTATTAGTGGCTTTTTGAAACCTGAGTCATTAGTTTGGGGTTGTCCCGTGGGAAAGGGCCAGGAAGTGATAAACACAATAAATGATGAAATCCAAATGGAAAAGCACTGTTCTTTGAGCTATTGGCTGCATAAAGAGGAAGATTGGATACAAATGTTTATCTTACCAATGTGCATACAGTACTTGGACGAATCAGTTTCTAGACCGAACGTACAGTTATGTGGTGTTCTGTTTGTTCTTTCTGTGCACGGGTCTTATGATGCCATAAATTTAAAGTGATTAATAAACCACCTATTTTCCACTCAATTTACACAGTCATGTTCCAACGGCAGAAAACATTTTCGTACTGTAAAGCAACAGGAAAGGAACAGTGGTGATATAAATTGAACTAGAAAATCTGATGGCTCTAGTACCATTGACGTCATTCCTTGCCTACTGTCAGCATGAGGAAATATAAACCTCCAGTCCTCAGACCATTCAATTCAACCCATTGACAAGATGTTATTCTAATCTAGGAAGACAAGCACAGAAAAAATTCATAATAAAGAATAGAGGGGCTATACTTTAATGTAACTAAAAGAGTAGAATTGGAATGTTCTTAACACAAAGAAATAATAAATGCCTAAGGTGATCAATACCCCAATTACCCTGATTTGATTAATTCACATTGTATGTCTGTATCAAATCATCACATGTACCCTATAAAGATATACAACTATTGTGTACCCATAAAAAATACAAATAAAATGAAAAAAAGAATAGATGGATTAATCATCTTATTGGACTATGGTGAATATTTTATGGTTATTCAATTTCCTTAAATATTGCTCAGCTACTAAACTTTAATAAAATAAAGATAGTAATGTATATCCCATTCTATTGCTATCTTTGTTTAATGGATCATCAAAAGATATGCTCCTTATCTCACACCATATACAAAAATAAATGCAAAATGGATTAAAGACTTAAACATAATACCCGAAACAGTAAAAGTATTAGTACTAGAAGAAAACACAGGGAAAATGAAATGCTCCATGACATTGGTCTGGGCAAAGATTTCTTCAATATGACCCCAAAAGCACAGGCAACAAAAGCAAAAATAAACAAAGGGGATTGCATCAAACTAAAAAGCTTCTGCATAGCAAAGGAAACAATTCATGGAGTGAAGAGAAAACCCACAGATTGGGAGGAAATATTTGCAAACCATATATCTGGTAAGAGGTTAATATCCAAAATATATAAGGAAGACAAACAACTTAATAGCAAGAAAACAAATAACTCAATCAAAGAATGGGCAAAGGACCTAAACAGACATGTCTCAAAAGAAGACATACAAATGGCCAACAGATGTATGAAAAAATGCTCATCATCACTGATCATCAGGGAAATACAAATTCAAACCACAATGAGGTATGACCTCACGCCTGTTAGAGTAACTATTATCAAAAAGACAAAAGATAGCAAGATATGGAGAAAAGGGAACCCTTGTGCACTGTTGGTTGGAATGTAAATTAATACAACCATTATACGAAATGGTATGGAGGTTCCTCAGAAAACTGAAAATAGAATGATGATATAATCTAGCAATCCCACTTCTGGGTATATACCCAAAGGATCTGAAATCAGTATGTAGAAGAGATATTTGAACTTCCATGTTCATTGTAGTACTATTCACAACAGCTAAGATATGAAAGCAATCTAGGTATCCATTATTGGATGAACAGATAAAGAAAATGTGGTATATATACACAATGGAATACTACACAGCCTTTACAAAGAATGAAATCCTGTCATTTGTGACAACATGGATGAACCTGGAGGACATTATGCTAAGTGAAATAAGCCAGACACAGAAAGACAAATACTGCATGATCTCGCTTATATGCAGAATCTAAAAAAGTTGAACTCATAGAATTAGAGAGTAGAATGATGGTTATTAAAGGCTGGGGGCGGGGGGTAGTTGAGGAAAGAGGATATGTCGATCAAAGGTTACAATGTTTCAGTTAGAGAAGAAAAATAAGGCTTTAATGATCTATTGTACAGAATGGTGATTATAATAAATAATGCATTGCATATTTCAAAATTACAAAAAGAGTAGATTTTAAACATTTTACCACAAAAAATTATAAGTATGTGAGGTGATGAATCTGTTAATCAGCCTAATTTAATCATTCCACATTGTAAACATATATCAAAACATCATATTGTGCCCCATAAGTACATATAATTATTATTTGTTAATTAAAATAGGATTTTAAAAAATTTTAAAGAGAAATATGCTACTATCAATAAGAACCATATGTTTTCTTTAACATACAAGAGATATATGCAAGGTGTTAAGTCAATAGGTTTATTGATCTGTTTCCCCAACCCAACAAACATTAAATGAGCAATTATCTTGAGCAAGACAATATGATTTTCTTTTTAAACACCTGCCAGCTGAGTGAGGTCTTCAACATAACTACCTACGGAGGCAGTGACCTTCTTAGCCTTATGCTGTTATTGCTTAAAATATGTGAAAGAGTTTCATGTTAATACAAAGGGCCTCCCATGCCAATTGAGAACCAAATAACATTTGTTTCTTTACTTTAAAGTTACATGTTACTTTATTTCAAAATACATGTTTTTCTCCTCATCTTCCTTATCAAGGTTGATTCAAGCAGCTTTTATTCGAGTAAAAAATTAAAATACATTCTCAAACAACTTACTACTGTTATACTAAGCATTATTTTGGAAGAGGGGTTCCCAAATAGACAAAGACACCATCACTGGTAAGTTTAAAGCCTCTAAATCTTTGTTGAAGGGAATACTTGTCCTTCTTTTATAGGAGTAAAGTCTGGTGAAATTATATTAAAAAGATCAATCACAGTGCTTTACGGGATAGGTCCTTTACTCCCATCTGCCCTCCTCATTCTCGCCTAGGGTCCTTATTTCCTGTTTCACTGAGAAAATCAGAAGATTTTGTTCTTATTGATTCAGCACTATTCCTGCCATGCACTATGCCTTTTAACCTCTCTTGCAGAAGAGCTGTCCACATTCCAATCCAGTGGTTCTCATTATCTTTTAAATCTCTGTGGCATTTGTAGCTATCCATTTTTACATTCTTAAGAGTGTTGGTGTTTCATTTTATTTTGGTTTTGCCTTCTTTATTTTATGGGTTTTGTCAGTTGCTTGTCACTACTGTTAGTCTTTTAAAATAAATAACTTGGCTTTTATTTTAATCTACTCTCTTACATCTTTTCACTTATGTTCTTATCTTTATTATTCTCATTCTTATACACTCTTCAAGCTTATTCTGTATTTCTTTTCTGACTTCTTAATCTGCACATTTATTTTTAGTCTTCTATTCTAATATAAGCATTTGAGTGTATAAACCTTCCATCAAATACCACTTTAGTTGCATCCCCCAAATTTGATGTATAGCATTTTTTTTGGAGACAGGGTCTTGCTGTGTTGCCCAGGCTGGCCTCAAACTCCTGAGCTCAAATGATCCTCCCACCTTGGTCTCCTGAGTAACTAGAATGAGAGGCACATGCTACCATACCCCATATTATTTTTAGTATCTTTAAATGAACTATATATTTTTTAATTTGTTTTTTTTTCAATTTCTAGAAGTGTAGGGTATGTTTTTGTTTTCTATTGTTTTATTTGTTCTTGCTTTCTAATGTAGCTGTGATCAGAGGGGATGAGCTGTATGATAATGGTTTTTTGACATTTGTTGAGATTATTTTAGGTTCCACTATGTAGTCACATTTTGTAAAGTTCCATGTATGCTTGAAAAGCATATTGTATGTTCTCCAGTTGTTTGTGTAATGTGTGTCTATATAATGCAGATATATATTTATATATTATTCTCAGTAATATATTACACCTTACATTTCACCTGATACTATTATGGATGCACCAACTTTTTTCTCTTCTCTTTATTATTTATTTTAATTTTTTATTAATATTTGTCTGGTATGACTTTTCCAATCATCTTACTTTCAACATTTCTGTGCTGTTTTATTTCAGGTATGTTTCTTATAAACAATACAATTTATAAGAATTTTTTTTATTTGGGTTGAGATCATTGCTTTTTAATTAGAGACTTTAGTTGTAATTATTGTGATTAAGAAACTATTTGGGTTCATTTTTCCATCTTATGTTATGCTTTGCCTTACTTCCAGGTTTTGTTTTTCTTTTCTCCTTTCCCTTTTCTCTATTTCTGATGTCTTTTGGATTATTTAAGATTCCTCCCTATTTTATTTTTCTCCTCTCCTAGGGTCTGATGCCTGGTGCTGCCAGATTGCTGTGCACTTCCCTAGAGTGTGATGAGGCATTGAGGACTTGTACATTGGGCACTGTTTTTCTTTCCTTGAGTTTCCCCCCACTAAACAGTGCCCCAGCAGGCCTGGGGTATGTCTGCTAGAACGGTTGCTCATATTTGCATAACAGCAATTCTAGGTAATTGAATAAATATCTGACTTCAATTCATTTTCATTCAGATGGATAAGAAGTCCCAATCTAATCTCTCTTTTGAGGATATTGTAACTGCCATGAATGCTACCAGCTAGTATATTCTCTAGATTTCTCAGCAGGTAAAGCATATTTTATCTTAGTAGCTTCACTAAACTGATGAAACAAAAATATTTGCTAATTATTTAGGCTCAGTAAATGTCCATTGCTTGCATGGAGTACAGAAGTGTAAGAAGTCTCTATCCTTGCTCTTGGCCAATGCAAACCAAAGCCAAAGCCAAAGCCAAAGCCAAAGCCAGAGTCATGTTTTTACATATCATCTCTGGAAATGGGGGATCTCTGGTTGTTTTTTAATTTCTTTCTTCTCTCTCTCTCTCTCTTTTCTTTTTTTTTTTCTTTTTGGTTGGTTCACGCTATCCCTGGGACACAGAGGCAATTATGTTGACTTAAAATTTTAGTTTATAGCCTCCCGTAGACTAAAGATCTCATATTTATTGACAACTGATTCATAAGGTAAAGTTGGTAGAAATGTCAATATAGTCTCAGATAATTGAAATCTGATTTTATTATTGACCTCTAATTTGACTCTGTGAACTATGAATTTTTTTCTCTTTCCCATTTCCATAGCTTGTTCAACTTTCTTACGAAGTAAATCTGCTTATCTTTTTCCTGTTAAGAATTATTTTTGTGCAATTTTATTAGAGATATACTAATTTATTTACCATTAGTTAAATGTATTACTGTAATATGCATGATTTCTTAAAATAGAAGCTAGAGCTATTTTTACTGAAATAATTCCTCCTTAGAAGTCCCATTTGCAAAAGTCTATTTTAGGCATGCCTTTTGAACTTAATTTTGATCTGTGTTTACTGTGTATCACTAGTCTTCTATTTATAGCCAGGGGGATTAACATTCCCATGTTCCCTTTGACCTATTATTCTTGACATCTAATTCCTTCGCTGAGACCTAATTTAAATATAAATTAAAGTATTTAATTTAAGAGTCCAAATTACTTAAGTGGAGTGATGTGGTCTGTGTTCAGTAAGAATCTGAATGTTTTCTTAAGGAACTGAAAGCTGACTTTATCAACTCACAATTATATTTTGTGTAATAATGGATATCATATTAGTCCTGTGTGATGTAAGAGCTGTGAAAAGCAATTGATCCATTAAGGCAGCTAAGTAAATCTTCAAAAGGTTACTAAGCATTTTTTCAGTATATATGGAAAGGTGAGGTATCAGAGGAAAGCTATATGGAAGTTCTTTAAAAAAATGTAGAAGAGCCTAGAAAGAGCCGACTCTGCTAACTGCCTACTCAACACCCACTCTCCCCTCCTTCCCAAAAGACTCACGTTCCCAGTCTGTCTTGGAGTCTGGGTTGGCCATGTGACACCAAGAGGCTAAGCAGAACATAAGCCAAAGCTTTCAGGGAGTTCTCAGAAAGTTTTTGCTGTCCTGATAAAAGAAAACAGCTGATATGATCATGTCCCTTCTCATGGCCTCAAATGTGAATATGAAGTCTGAAACTGCAGCATTCATTTTGTGACCATTCACCAAGAAGCATGAGGGAAAAGCAAGAGAATCACAGCCATGCTGGGCATAATATCATGGGGTCACAAAACCAATGCTAGCAGCTGTCTACCATCTCTAGATTGCTTGATGTGTGAGAACAAATCACAAAAAGACTCTAGTACCTGGTGTTTTGTTATATGCAGCTGAATGCATTCCTAACAACACTTGCGAATTTTCCTTCTAAGACTTCGCTACTCAAAGTATGGTCCATGAGACAGCAGCCTCAGTGTCACCTGAGAGCTTGTTAGAAAGGCAGAATCTCAAGCCCAACCTCAGACTCTCTGAATCAGAAGAGGCTACATTTTAACAAGATCCCCAAATGATTTGTATGTACATTCAAGTTTGAAAATCATGTTTCTAAGACATTATGGAAACATAAAGAGAAAAATATATTCTATGTGTGTGTATATATATATATATATATGTATATATATATACATATACACACACACACAATTACAGAAGTTTTTCCAAATAATGAATTACAGGAAAAAAAAGGGAGAGCAAGGGACTCAATTTCAAACATTTGTCTGTATATTACCTTCAACATGCCAGGCATTTATATACATATATATTAACCGCGGTTTATTTTCATTATTTTATTTACACCACAGAAATGGTAAGCATTTACTTTATCAATCATCCACACAGTATAGGTGAGGAAGTGAGGCTTTAAAAAGTGAAGGGATTTCCAGAGCCATCCAGGCAGAACTGTTTTTCGAACCTATGTCTTTCTGACTTCAAGTCTGAGGGATGGACATGCTTAAAGCTCTGACCCAGGTGGGGCAAAGGCAATATACATAACCTAAACATTTGTACCCTTGTAATATGCTGAAATAAAAAAGAAAAAAATTTTTTTAAAAAGCCTGCCTCTTTCTGCTATCCTACACCAGCTTTCTGGCTACACGTTGAAAGGAGGTGGAAAGTGAATAAGACTTTTGAAGGGAGGGAAGTTGTGCTTTCACGGTGAAGGACCAATACAATGAACTGCTGAAGTCTGCATCTCCGGGCAGAATTTCGGAGATTAGGGAGATCAAAGCCCCTGGGAGAAAAGAGAACAAGATGAGGGAGAAGGGAGTTTACATTTTGAATGGCAAATTACAGGCACACACTTAATTCAGATGAAAAACTAAAGCTGTTAAGGATAAAGAAGCAACCAACACTGTTATGAAATTATCTTGCTTCAGAACTCCTCTTGCTTCAGAAATCTAAACTCACACAGTTGTTTTCTGGCATAAAGTCCAGGAGATCATTTCTTATCTGAAACACTCACTTTTGTTCATATTCATAGACAGTTCTGCTGACTATGTTGTTGGCTTAGCATAACACATCTGGTCAAGAGGCCTCATTTGGGCAAATCCGAACTGCCTAAAATGGTGTTGATTCACAAACCTGGGAAAACATGGACTCTAAATGAACAAGCATTAGGGCATATTTATTTTTCCTTTGTTTAAAAATGATTATATTCAGTGGAAGTGAAGGAACATCTGGGTCCAGATGTAGTGGATAGTCTCTAACACTGTATGGATGGAGGAGAAGCCCGACATGTGGGCCTCCCCTGCCTTTTTCTAAAACACTTCGCTCCTTCCCAATTGTCATTAACAAAAATCAAAAAAGAAACTTCCTGTTGACCTAAACTGAGTAGGTGTTAACTTGCCTTGGACTTCTCACTTTTCTACTTGGATCAAAAATCTCTATTATTAGAGATCTTCTTAATTAATTTAGAAAACAAAGTCGAGGAAGTGTCCCCAGAAAAGCATTCAATAAATAAAGAGGCTTCGTGCAGAGGTCAGCCAGCTTGTCCCTCCACCTTCTGCCATGTGAGGACACAGCAAGAAGGCCCTCAGCAGACCAGATGCCAGCAACTTGATCCTGGACTTCTCAGTCCTCAGTACTGTGAGGAAATAAATTTCTTTTGTTTGAAAGTTATCCAGTCTTAGGTAGCCCCATAAAACAGACTAAGACATTGATTTATAGCTCAATTTTCCCCATCCATGCTATAAGATCTTTAAGGGCAAGAACCTTGTCTACAAGAAGTTGAGTTCAGAGAAGAAAACCTCCAAGGGAAGTATAGGTGTGACAGCAGGGGCCAGGCTTTGAGATTTTCCCGAAGGCTCTGGAACAGTGGATAGCTATCCAAATGAATTTTCTGGCGGCACTCCCTGATTCCTGCATCATGCCTTTCTATCAAACCCTTCCCCCTTCTATTCTTTCTTCAGTTAGTTTACTCAATTCCATGGGAAGATTTTTCTCTCTTTTTCATATGCTCGTCTTCCTTTCTATTCATTATGAATGGAATGACATTAGACTTCGAATTACCCTCCTATGACCCCAGCAAACCTTAAAGCTAATAGAGGGTTCTGGGTGACTATCACAGCTTAGAAGAGACAGTGTTGGAAATCCCTTCAAGGTCATCTAGTCAATTGCATCGTTTTATATATTTTATATATGGGAAAACCAAAGCACAGAGTGTGGGACTCTACTTGGAGACTCCACCAATATTTATACTACTTGGGCTAAGAGACAATAGCTTACTGATCAGCATGCTTCCTAATTTAGGGATACTGTATTTAAATCCACGTTTTAGTATAAAAAATTCCCCACATAGGAATAGACGTACATGAATTTAAATTATAAAACCCACCAGCTTTTACAATTATAAGTTATATAGTTTGTGTGTGAATGTCCTAGATTCATGATTTGAGGGCTCCTATCAATTAATTCGCAGTAACAGATGCCTTAAAAATTCTAAATCCAATCTGGGAATAGGATCAATGCTGATAATCTATGTATCTACTAAACACATGCCTCAAAGTTAGCGTTCCTGGTCTCTACCCAGATGTCAATAGCACCCCCATTCCCAGTTGTGACAACTAAAAAATATCCCCAGACATTGCCAAATGTCACCTGGGAGGCAAAATCATCCTGGTTGAGATTCACTGGCCTACCACCACATGAGCACAGATGTTGATTAAATGTTTTTAATAATGATAAAGAAAATGAGAAAGGGGCCTTTTATTTTTATCATCCCTAGTTGGAATGGCTTCTCTGTTAACTCAATGCAAAATTAATAACTAGTTTTCAAAATCCTGTTGGCTTCATTTTAGAAAAGATGATTTCTTGTCTTTGGGAAGACCATCCCTATATTGGGGCTGGAGTCTTTTAATCTATCCTTGCAACTGAACAAAGACGATTCCTAAAGCTGAGTGTGCCTTGCTGCATTCTCAACTACAAAGCTCAAACTATTGAGTTATTTTTTTTAACTGTTCCATACTATTTATCTTAGGCTTTTGTGGTCAGAAGCCAGAGTTCTCTAAGATGTCTGAGTTGTAAAAACTCTCAAACTGGAATAAAAAATATGGTAGGTGAAAGAAAATTTCTCTCAACAGTCAGTTCTTGGGTTCATTAGTAAAGGAACCATTAAATACAAATACTAAATAGGTAAGAACATTTTTTCTCATTTTTTTCTCTATTTAGCTTAAGAATATTTGAAATAGTTGTATCTAGTGTTTGAAATGTTTTTCTCTTTTTCATATGCTTTCAAGAGAAACCCCAACAAAAATAAACACAGCACAAAGAAAATGAAAGCTTCCAAAGTACATTTGGTTAGGTGAACTAATTAGTCATGTTTTGCTTAGATTTGATTAAATATGGAAAGAGAGTCTCCAGATGTATTCCATACAATTCATGAATACAGCCAATATAAACAGTCTTATATAGTTCAATCAAAAGCACTTCTCTATTCACTGATGGTGTTAAAGTAGTTCCTGTCCAGGGAGATTTGGGCGCTCTCCCCCAGTTCCTTTTCCCCCCTCCCTCTCTTTGTAGGGCGTAACACATGCTCCAGGTGGAAAATTTACATAGTAATCGAAGAAGTAAAGAAGAAACCAGTCTCAATACCTACAGATGATATTTTAGAGTATTTCATTACAGTAGTTTTTCCTCTTCAATATTTTTATCAATGCATTCATTCATCAAAAAAGCATAGCTACGAATTGTGATCTTACTTTAAGTTTGGTAGCTGAATTTTTTTGTTGAACATTATATCATGCATGTTTTCTCAAAGGGCTAAATATTCTTCAAAAAGATATACTATTATCTTCTTGTTTATGCTTGAAAAATATATGCTTGACTGAGTGTTTTTATGGGTTTTCTCTAAAAGTGCTAGAACTCATGGAGTTAAGCTTCTTTGATAGTTTAATTCAGTGTTTCTGTGACTTTTAAAATTAAATCTAAATTACTGTTTAAAAAAAGTCTCTAGTTTTCTATTTCCTAGATTTTCTTCTTTATTTTCTACATCAAAAGCAAACCTGAGATTTGGGAATTTCTAAATCACTTCTTGGTATGTATCACTGAAATGAACCAGACTATGGCTCTGCTGATACCTTCATTTCAGACTTCTGGTCTCTAAAATTGTGAGACAATAAATGTCTACTGCTTTGAGCCACACAGTTTGTGGTACTTTGTTACTAGTGCCCTTAGTAATTAATACAGCAATCAAATACCAACATGTAGTCCTAAATAGTCATGCCAACACTTCCTGGGACCCATATCCTATCTACCTTTGACTCTTAGGTATCTCTCTGCTCTATATTTGTCAAAGGAAGCCTGGCCAATAGTGAGGCAAAGGGGAGGGGAGCTGGTTGGTCAAGATTTCATCAGCCTTATCCAAACTCCCTCAGAGAGACAGTTATGTCTCAGTGCATGTCTTTCTCCATCCTCTGTTCCTTGACTTCTTGAAAATGACCTTCTAGATTTAGTTTCTTGGGGTTCTAAGAAGGCCTCCTTTTGAACGGGAGGAGTTATCATAAGAGGCAATAAACAATACTGGGGCAGGAACTGTTCCTCTGCCCAGACCCCCATGCTGTTTTCAGGACTCGCTTCTCTCTCATCTGCCTCACGGCACCTCTGCTTTCCTCTGTCTGCTCCATTATTCCCCATTTCTGATTGGCCGACATGCATTGTATTTTCCTATCCAGATTCCACTGAGAGCTAGTCTCATCAGCCTAGCTAGTTCCCTCCACCTTATTAGACAAAGTCTTTGCACCAGATTCCTCCGGGGTCTCCTCAATCTATGGAGACTCCACCCCTTATTTTTGGGTGACCCCAGCTCCAACCAGGTGGCCACCTCATGTCACCACAGATTCTCCTTCAAGATAATGTGTATCGGGTGTGGCCAGCTAGGAGGTAACTCTGTACTTTGTAGGTTAGTACATTTGACAAGTCCAGCATAGGCCCTACATATGCTCTGAAAGTCTTTCCTTTATCTTAATTGCTTATTCTTAGTAGGTGTCATTTTATCTTTTGAAGTGGCGTGGCTTCTCTACATGAGAAAAGGCACAAAAGAAGAACTTGGAACATCTGTGGGCTACTTCAGAGGCTATGTGATGGGAATAATAATGGCTCATACTAATAGCTAACTCTTGCAGAGAACTTTCTAAGAGGCAGACAGGCAGTCTTCTAAACACTTCACATATGTTAACTCATTTAATGCTCACAACAGCCATCTGAGGTGGACACCATTAATCTTCCCATTTTATAGCTAAGGAAAAACTGAGACACAAAGTGGTCAAGGAACTTGCCCACGCATGTGCATTAACAAATGGATAAGAAGGTATATATAGGAGAAAATAAAATGAAATCCCTTGAAAAACAAAAACATTTAAACTGAATTTGTTGAGACATAGAGAGACACTGTGGTTCTGAGGCCAGAATGATTCAGCTGGGGCAGGATGGATCAGAAGCCCTTGAGATTGGGGGTGGGGAGGCTCGGCCAGGAAGCTCCCGCAGAAATCCACGTCCAGGGAAGGAATTCTAAACTTGAACAGTGGCAAAAGCAGTTGAGATAAGAAACAGGTAGATAGAATCTCAATATCTTGTAGAACTTCCTGAATAAAGAGAACAGATGTAACTATCAGGGTTCAACAAGAGAAGAACCTCTAGGAAGGTGCCATGGGCTGAATCCCCGAGAATTTATATATTGAAGCCCCAACTCCTAATGTGATATAGTATTTGGATGTGGAGTCTTTGGGAGGTGATTAGGTCCAGATGAGGTCATGAGAGTGGGGCCTCATTATGGGATTAGTGCCATTATAAGGAGGGACACCAGAGAACTTCCTCTCCTCTGCTCTCTGCTATGTGAGGGCACAGTGAGAAGGCACCATCTGCAAACCAGGAAGAGGGCCCTCACCAGAACCCGACAATGCTGGCACCTTGATCTTGACTTCTAGGCTCCAGAACTGTGAGAAATAAATGCCTGTTGTTTAAGCCACACGGTTTGCGGTATCTTGTTCTGACAGCCCGAGTAGCCTAAGACAGAGGGACAGATAACGGATCCATTTGTGGGAGATAAAGCTTACGCAACTGTGGGAGCTAGTGAAGCAATCTATGAAGATCAGCAATCTGAAAGAAAACCTTGATGCTGTTAGTGAGACCAGTGCCCTTTGCTACAGAGGCAGCTGTCCATGCACTTGGCCCAGACCTTCCTTAGGGAAGCTGAGGGGGGCATTGGCAGGAACTAGAGGAACTGTGGTGCAGGTGCTGGCTTCATGCTAGTAGGCTGGTGACAATGTGCAGAAGTCCTGCACAAACCCTCAGAGTGTACAAGACATGACTTCTGCTTCAATTCCAATTTCCAAAATGAGCACGAAATGTCTTGGGTGTCCAACACTACCCACAACCAAATGGCAAAGGAAATGCTGGGAAACCTGGCATTAGCTGAGCTAAGCTGACACGGTACAAAGCCAGCAGGGCAGCAGATGAGAAAGAGGGGACAAGTGAAGATGACTCCATGTTTTGTATGTGATCGACTAGAAAAATGGCAGTGATCCTAGGAGACGTCGGAAGAAGATGGTGAGCTTAGTTTTGCTGACTGTAGTCTTGGGCATGTATATGGAAACATACAGCAGGCAACTGAAGGTCTAAAGAGAGGACAAGACGAGATGCAGGAGTTTTAACCAAGAAGTGAGCAGTGAAGTCATGTACACTTCTCTATTCTCTATGCTCTTGAAGGAAATGATACAAAAAGAAAGAGCATGCAGACACAAAAATATTGGATCGTGTCCCTTTTAAAATCAAACTTTATTCTTTGTATGATTCATTCGTTTAATGACCACTTATTGAACACCCATACGAATTCATCACAGTTGTTCTAAGATAGGGAACCTAGGCTCCTACAAACAAAAATCATCTAAAAATGCCTCAGACCAAACTGTTAAAGAGTTTATCTATGTTTTGGAAGTACTTTGAAACTTACAGTTGGAAAAGAAAGGAGAAGGCACTTAGGAGGATCAGCATATGTGAGATATAAAAGTTTCTGTATTTATCCTTCATTTTATAACAAGAGGTGATATCGTTTTTTGAATGGATGTACTGCTTTAAATCAGTGAGTTAAGAGAACAGATAAGATGATCACAAGAGAAGAAAGATCACCAAGATGTTTCTTTCTTGCTTTCCTCATCCCAAAGAGTTAGAGAAATTTCTATATTCAAGCTGCCAACTCAGCCTTGCCTACCCCTACCTAAGCAGACCTAAGTAAGTCTGGCATCTCATGAGTCTAGGATTGCTCTTGCTGCCTCTATACTTGGCACCTCTTCACAAAGAGGCCCTCAGTCCCTCCAGCATCCTTCCAAGTTATGTTCTAGCCACAGCATACCTTTGGCAGCCTTGCCTAAGGACCATCCCATTTAGATGGAACCTTGACAATTTTTTCTGATCCTCTCCCTGGCACTAAAATTTGAGAGAGAGCTTTCTCCACTCCTGCCCATAAGTTTGAACCCCTGCCAGTGAAGTGGGCCCCAATGTCCTTGTACTTCATTGGACCTTGTAATTTGGGCAATCAGTCACCCTTTTAGTCAGGCCTAGAGAAAAGAAATCTAAAATCGGTATCTTTAAATCTGTGGTCTTCAGATAGCCTATGTAAGAATCAAACATAGTGTTGGTAAAAAAAAAAATGCAGTATTTGTATTGTTGAGGAAGACTCTCTAATAGTGTGGCTTGGGAGCTTGCCTTTTTCACAAGCATTCTAGGCTATTCTTTGTACATTACAATTTGAGACTACTGGCTAAGATCAATCATAGATTACTTACTCTAGGGGTGCTCCCACCCCTCAAATGCTAAGCTTTGAGCCCCAGCCTGTTTCCCCACCAAGACTATTCTGAGTTTGTCATGATTTAGCTGATCTCTAAATTCATATTGTTCACAAAGTGTTGTTTTTAAATTATGCATAAGGTATCTTCATAAGTAAATGTTCATGTAGCATTGAACCGTCATTGGAGTTGCCATCTGGTGGTCACAGTGGGGAGTGGCATATTTTTCTGAGGAAATTATGGGCAAGTTTGTAAAACTGGGGAAATTAAAAGAAAAGTTTCCTTGGTATCTTAAGGGATTGGCAATTAGAGCCTTTTTTATCTTTTGTGCTCTGAATTTTTCATTATATCGGTAGAGAATTTTGACACACAGCTATGAAGTGTACTTTCACTTTCAAACAGGAATGATTTCAATTAGATGACCTAACCCAACAAACTTTTTCTGTAAAGGGCGAGATAGCACATATTTTAGGCTTTGTGAACCATATGGTCTCTGTTGCAATTACACAGCTCTGCTGTTGTAGGATGACAGCAGCCACAGATAATATGTACACAAATAGGCATGGTGTGCCCCAATCAATCTTTGTTCATGGACCCTAAAATTTGAATTTCATATCATTTTCACATGTCAAAAAATATTATTTGTATTTTTTCAACCATTTGAAAATGGAAAAAAAACATTCTCAGCTTGCAGGCCTTGCAAAAACAGGCAACAGGTAGAAGGTGGCCCAAGGTCCATAGTTTGTAGACACCTGGTCTAGCCTACATTAACTGTCCTCCTCATCACCTTCCTTCAGTATGACTGTGAAGGACACATATTGCACATTTGTGCTAGGTATCTTTTGTTTGCATTTCAGTGTATTGAAAAAGTGTGCAGCTGTGAGACCTGTGTACCATCTAGTCTAGGAACTCTCAACCCTGTTGAGTCCTGGCAAAGATGATCACAAAAGCAAATAATATATTGAGTAAAGGAACCCTATAAAAGACAGTTTGTTCTAAAAATGAGCTCACAGACAAAATTTACAAAGCATGTGAGGAAATCAAATGCCATGAGCAATAACAAGCAATAACAAGGATAATAGAGTAATCTGATTTGATCATTGAAATAAAGGAGTCAATAAATAAGTTGAACAGTATGGTGGACACAGCTAAAGAGAGAACTGTGAATTTGGAGAAAAATCTAAAGAAAAGACCAAACTATGGTGCAGAAAGGTAAAGATATGGAAATTGCTAAAGAGAAATTAAGAAATAAGACAGATAAATGGTAAGCTCCAACAACATATTAATTGGAGGTCAGCTGAAGGGATGGAGAGAGGTAATAATCAGAATAATAATGCTTGAGATATGTCCAGGAAATATTCTTCTAGGCATATGTAAACTTCATTTTAGTATAATGTAGTGCTTGAAAACGTGGACTTTGGAATCAGACAGAGTTTGGTTTGGTCACAGTTCCATCACTTGAAACCTGGGATCTTGAGCAAATAACTGAAGTCTTGGTTTTCTCATCTGTCAATCTACCTTGCGCAAGAAAATTGTGACAACTAACACAGGAGAGACTTAGCCTAGGGGCTGATTCTTGTTAGCCATTACAATTACTGTAACTGAGAGGCACATAAGAGAATTCAGATAGAGTGTGGAATTGATTTTGGAACTAAGGTGACACCTCAGATCCCCTCACTTCAATTCTTACAGTATTCTTCTCTCTCTTTATGTTCTTGCATAAATCATTTTTACTTGTCTTTATCTCCCTCTCTGTCTCTCCTTTGAGTTTCTTTTTTCACTTTCCCTGATATCTCACACCAAGTCCCCGTCATGACCAGTTTCCCTAGTGAGAGCCGTCACTGTATCATTACTGAGGTATCCCATTGTAGTTGTTAGGCCGTATCTAGAGCCTCCAATACCACTTAGATATCTGGCTTTTCATATGTACATGGTGTTGTGTTTGTGTATCATCTTGTCTTAAAGTTAGAGCCTCCTGGGACCTTTAAGAAATGAGAAGTCTATGTCATTTGGCCATTCCTGGGAAAGCAATTAAAAGTAAAAATAAAGAGGAATAAAAATACATTTCTTTGAACACCGAGGGGCTTCTCATTCTTAAGTGACTTTCCTCTCTGCCCACACCCCACCCACAACATCCTCTATAAATTAAGATTATTCCTTTGCAAAAATAATCAACTAAATTTTTGTAGAATGATAATTGGAAAAAAACGAGTTCATGCCATAATACCCTAATGTTAGCTGATAATAGGAACATGAGTTTGGGTCAGATTGAAACCAGTTCAATTCTTTGTTCATCATTGAGAATCAAATTAGCAATTAATGGCTCTGGTAGCCTTGGGCCCTTCTTCTTGTCCTGGCTTCTTTTATACTTCACCTCATACATGGGGTTTAGACCTGGAAAGCATACTGTCTTTCTGTGCTTTGCAAATCAATTAGCACAACCCCAGAGAGAGAAATTCCCCAGCGCCTTCCATCTCCTCTCCTTTGCACTTCTGCTGCTTTTCCTCTCCCCCTACCTTCTTCTCCAAAGATAGTACACTTAGATGTTACATTAGTCAAGAGTATAATTTAGGATAGTGGAATATTGATTTAGTCTCACGTCCCTCCTTTGACAGCTGTGAACTTTGAGGCCTCTTAAAATGAGGTAGATTAAAATAGCAAGTGTATTTGCTTCTTATGGCTGCTGTAACGAATTACCACAAACTCAGTGGCTTACCACAACACAAATATACTATCTTACAGTTGCAGAGGTCAGAAATCCAATGGGTCAGCAGGACTGTGTTCCTCCTTGAGGATCCAGGGAAGAATTTACTTCCTTGCCTCTTCCAGCTTCTAGAGGCTGTCTGCATTCCTTGGCTCGTGGCCCTGCTTTTTTCTGATCTGATTCCCTCCTCATATCTCCTTCTTTGCATCAGACCGTCCTGCTTCTATCTTCTAAAGATCTTGTGATTACATTGGGTCTACCTGGATAATACAGGACCATCTCCTTATTTCATGAGCATTAAATTAATCATAGCTACAAAGACCTTTTAAACCAGTAGCGTAACATATTCACAGTTCCCGGTAATTAGAATGTGGAAATTTTGAGAGGCCATTATTCTGCCTAGCACAGAAGTATTGGCTGTACTTGTCATTGACGACATGTCTTCTATCAATGTCCCGGTACATAAGTAAAATATTTTATTGCCATTTAACTTTTTCCAGTTTGTCTTCTTCCCATCACCATTAATGTAGTTTCCTTGAGGGCAAAGACTATTCCTTAGGAGCCTTCTGTTCCCTCCAAGGTCAGAACTTCACATGTGATAGGTGGTTGGTAATTTGGACCCAGTTTAATTTTGTCTAAGATTACATGACTTTATAGGATGATCCAGGTGTAGATCCCTGCTTTTTCTTCATAGAGCATACACATCAACTTCAAAAAATTTATAAGGGATAGTGCCAACAGCATATTTTTAAAATGGCTGTTGTGGGTAAAGAACAATGCATAAAATAAATATTTAATCTTTCTTATTAAGCTGCTTGAAATCAGTAATTCTCCTTTCTTTATCCTTGTGTGTTTTCTCTATATTCTTCTACATGTTCTTTGACTGCTTGAGTCCAATGCATGAGCCAGTCTCTCACATGTAAAAAGTTAGTTTTTGTTATTACATACAAAACCTTTCCAACACTTATCGAATTCTGTGTTTGTTGTTTCTTTTGTTGTGCAGAAGCTTTTTATGTTGATTGTCATATTACATTTTTGGCCATGTCTCATCATCAAATTGGCACTAATCGATCAACACTTATGTGCACATATGGAAGTAACATTCATTGGGTGTCGGGCAGGTGTGGGGGAGGTCGAGGGGATGAGTAAATTCACACCTAATGGGTACAGTGAGCACTTTCTCGGTGGGGGATGGGCATGCTTGTAGGTTTACTTGTGCCATGCAAAGGCAATATATGTAATTGAAGTGTTTGTACCCCCATAATATTCTGAAACTTAAAAAAATTGATTTAATTTAAAAAAAGAAAAAGAAAAAATCAATTCACAGAGTTCTATCAATTAATGATTATAAAGAATCCAATGAAGAATGATGACAATGGTGCTGAAAATCAAAGCAATGTCTGTGTGAATATCTGCGCAGATAAAATGGGCTTAGCTGTAGAGTTCTCTTCACATTGATTCAAGGGTCCTCAGCTTGGGCTGCTTCTGCAGGGCCCTGATGTCCAAGCATGTCACTACTCAAAATTCAGTCTTTTCCTGAAAAACCCCTTATTCTAAGATACTAGGCCAGGTTTCCGGGGGGTATGTTACCATCCCCTAAATGGAATTAACCAAAGGTTAGTAAGTGCCATTTTGATAGCCAAGAACCCATCACAGGTGTGCTTTCTTTTCCACTGAATTAGAGACAATTTTGAATGATTTGGGGCCTTGCATTCTTACAAATAAGTCTGACTTTTGAAGAAAATGTAAATGAAGGTAGCTTTTTTTCTACTATTAATATCTCTTCTCGGAGATATTGTTTCCACTTCTCTTCAATTCCCAAGCTATGTTCCATTCTGGTTCATCTTCCACATTAACTAATAAATAGAGTTAGCTGAGTAAGTTGCTTAATGTGGAAACTTGCAGAGAATATTCATGCACAATGGGAGGCAAAACTTCTGAAGGCGGTGGCTCCAACTGTGAAATGACAAGAGGCAGGGCTGGCAACAGGGCCCAGGTTCCTCTGTAGAATCCCTGAAACCATCCCATGCTTTCCATCCAGGGCTACCTCTTCCCCTGGTCCTTGAAAGCAGTTATCAAAAGCTGGACTGGTTCAATTTTTAATGTGCCTCTAGGAAAATCCAGTTAGAAGAATTACTTTCTTCTCTGACCTATATGTCAGAAATACAAAACAGGCAATTTCATACATTTCGAAAAGTTGTGAAATTCTTTCTTTGCTCCAACTACCTTCCTCATTCTCTCATTGGACCTGTTTTTTTCTCTAAAAGAAAATGACATCTGGAAGACTAGCTGGCTTGTGCAGATTCAAACATCTGTAAGCCAGATTGGAATGGATCCTGTTCTGTAGCAAACTTCAGATCAATTCATTTGAAGTGAATTGAGCAGAAGATCCATGAGGAAAGGGGATTGTGCAGGCCATGGAAGTCCCAGCAGAGGTTAGATGTCTGTTTTCTGTTTTCTCCGGCTACCTCTCTTTCTCCACAAATTTCTCCATTGTTCTCTTCTGCCCCTCCTCCTTGCTCCTATTTCTAGTTTTAGAGCATCATATTATAGTTTAGTGATAATGAAGACTTTATTCTAGGAATGATAGTTATTTTTCAAATGCTTTGTGTAAAAAATTCTTACCTTATGAATTTTCCTCTTCTGTGTACACATTAGGGTATGATGGCTCAGACCAGAGTTTCTCAACCTTGGCACTAGTGACATTTGAGGATGCATAACTCTCTTTTGTAGGGGTCTTTTCTGTGCACTGCAGAATGTTGAGCAGCATTCCTGGCCTCTACCTACTAGATGCCAGTAGCACCCTCTCTGCCTCCCCCATTGTGACAACCAAAAATGTCTCCAGACCTTGCCAAATGTCCCTGGGGGTAGAGAGAGCTCAAAACCATCCCCAGTTGAGAATCGCTGATTTAGAAGAATATGTATTTATTTCCCTAGGATTACAATGAATATAATTAAAATATAAAATTTCTATTAAAAGTCTTGTATTACAGCTGAATATTTTAATTCTTAAGTTGGAACTAGTTTCACATCAATTCAAGCATCCTTAACAGTCTTTCTAGTCTAATTAATATTAACTCTTATAATGTTAAGATATTGTCATATAAAGTTCATGTCAGTATCAAGCTTGATGCTCATACATGCTTGAGCCACAGTCCTAATTACCATTTCTCCTATTGCTCACTCTTGTATATCAACCTATGCAACAGTTGCAATTGCAAAATCTGGACTTCCTCCCTGCTCTTTGAACATAACCCCATCTTCTATTTTCCATTCTGCTTCATTCTCAACTTTCGTTTTGTTCTCCAGCCAATTTCTCCTTTTTCCCAGGGTTCCATCAAGAATCCCTGCTGTCTTGGGTTTAAGCAGCCCATTATATGGAACAGTATCAAAGGCTTTCTGAAAACTGAGATTATCTATGTTGCATGCATTACCATTTTCCAATGTGTCTGTAAGCAGCTCCAAAGTATACAAAAGAGCCAGTGAAGTTAGATAGATAACATCTTTCTACATAAAACCCCCTCACTCTTTGTCTTCCTGAGGCCAAAACACCCATATGAAAGGAAGAAAGATACTTGTTGAATACGTTCTGAATGCATTCCAAATATTTGGATGTTTGGCATTATGTCGACAGCCATCTGGAAGGCTGATAAAATTTTTCTTCTGCATACTTTGGGGGTGTGTAGCCAGAGCTTCTATGTCTTCTTGGAATACTATTGACTGTGGCTGGTTCAGAGTTAACTAATATGTATTAAGCCCTTACCAAATGCCATACATATTTGATCTTCATGAGCATCACATGAAGTATGTGCTTTTGTTCCCATTTTACACATAAGAGAAATGAGTCTCAAAGACAGAGGTCACAAAATAAGTGGCAGACTCAAATTTGAACTTGGGTGTTCTGACTCCTACTCCAGTTTCCCTCCTCTTACAACGTAGAAAAAGAGCACAGAATCCTGTGCCCAAGACATGAGTTTTAATTCACATTAAGTAACTCTGTCCTCACTACGCAAAATGTGATTTTGGACCGGTAACTTCAACAATAAGTATGTACTTTTTAGAAATGCAGACTCCTGAGTCCCACCCAGGATCTACCAAATCAGAATCAACATTTCAACAATACTCCTAAGATGATTTCTATGTACACTAAATTTTGATAAGCACTGCTGTTCAGCTCTATGAATATGGAAAGATAATCAGTCACCCAGTTGGGTCACTATGCTGCGTCCCCTCGCAACACTGGGTTCCCCAGCAGTTCAGTCTCTTTGTGTTCCCCTGCCTACCTTCCACCACTGTGCTACTCTTACCTCCTCCTATGGTACTCTTCTGGCATCCTGCCTCATATTTTAGGCCAGAAAAGACCAATAAGTTTTAACTCCTTTGCCAACGCAAAGTGGAATTCACAGTGGTTTCCCAAAGCTTTGTGTGGATCACGATTCTGAGGCTCTATCTGGCTGAGGCTGGTAAGGGTCTGATGTTTGCCATGGGTATGGGAAGTGGAAGAGGAAAGCATGCATACCTTGGATTTGCCATTCTTGTTCTGGACATTTCTTTTCCACTTTTTTTTTCCTACTTCTTATTATCAATACTTATGTATTTATTACCTCATTGTCTCAACACCATGCTAAGTAAGTAGAGAAAATTTGATGAGCCCATTTCAGCTAATGGTTGATCAGTGACAATGAATTATTTATAGTTCTCAAGTAACTATGTGTATTTTGATAAGGGTCCTTAATTCTTTGATACAAAAGCAAAATTAATGGCAGAATTTTGACTCATTGGTCCTTTTGTCATTTTAAAATTCTATTCCATTCAATAAACTTAGGATCATAATACTCTGGTGGGGACCTCAGCTTCCTTGTTGTCTTATAAATTGGCAGTATTGGTGAGGAAGGGTGCCCTTGTGGAAAAATAAAATGGACCAGTTCATGTCCATCAACACCCCCAAGGAGAAAGAAGCAAGATCTGTTGAAGGGGACAAGAATGGATGGTTGCATGGGACAAATGACCAAGTTACAGAGACTGGCCCCACCAAGAGCAGCTTGGCAACTCAAAGCCAGCTATGAAGAGCACTGGCAAGCCACATCAGACCGAGTGACTGTAATTACAGACCACATTTGCATAGAGTGCTACCACGTACAAAACACTTTCTTATTTTCTCTATTGATTGATCCTCTGAGTTCTTTTGCCAAACTTACTTACAATCAATATTTTTTAGATTTCCAATACATTTTTACTAGGGTTAGGGTCAGGATCACTGAATCATTGAGAATCCTAATTCTATTCTAGGAAATGAATGGATAAACTATATGTAAATAGATACACAGGGGCCATAATGACTATTAAAGGCCAAGTAATGTTTACACACAGCCCTTCCCACCAGGGATATATGAGAACTTAGCTAGGCCTGTATGAGATTGTGCCATCTGCCCATTTGCCCATTGAGCCAAGCAGTCAACAGACATTTGGGGGTTTACACAACTACAAGGAACCAGCACTGTACCAGGGCCAGAGGAACGAAGATGACTAAGACAGTTTCTTCCCTCTGGGAATTCACATTCTGCCTTGATTCTGCTCCAGATTCTTCTTTTGTCATTGGGATGTCATATGTTTCTCTTTTCCTTGCTAATCCACATCCACACTAATAATGAGGTCCATGTAAAGACATTTTCTTCCTTTTATCTGGTTTGATTCATCAATGGTAGAGTTCTATTTCTTAGTCTTTAGTTCGTCAACATTTAGCTTGTAAAGTACAGACACTTTCTTTGAAAATTTATTTTTAATTACGTGATGACTACATTACATGATAAATGCATTCTGATTTATAAGAAAATCACCCATATGGCTTCATTAAAAGTCACCTTTGATATTTTTGCCAACTGTACCCAGTCCAAGGCTCCTTAACAGAGGTGATGACTGTCCTCAGTCATTCTGGACTCTTTAGCATCCCTCTAGCAATGTCTGTTCCTATTTGTATCTCATCAAACACCAAAATACACCTGGCTTGGCTAATGTTGTCTATTTGTCAATACCTTCTACAAAACGCTTTTGCTGACTGTGGTTAGAAAATGGTAACACTCTCTGGAATGAAGGAGGAGGGGATTGGAGGCTACAGGAGATATCTCCGGAACTAAGTGTTCCCTGGAAGATTCTCTATAGCCTTTAGCGAGCTTGTCATTTTCACCTCTGAAGATGGCCCTGAGTAGCAATATGGGCTGGAGTCAAAAACAGACCCTGGTTGCAGAGCTTTGCCTTGTTTGACCATATTGTCACAGCCATGCTATTTTAGGGTAGGCTTTGGAAAGTTGGTAGTCAGATGGCATGGGTCTCAGCTATACTAGGTGCCCAATTTCAGGAGCTGGGTAGCTAAATTCAAGACTGCATTAGCCAGTGTTTCTCTCCCTTCTCCTTCCCTCCCCCAAGTTAAACTCAGTTATGGTTCTCTAATGCCTTATGTTTCCTTACCTTTGGACATGTCTTGCTGCCCTTTTTCCCTTTTGTCTGAGAGTATTTCCTTTTAATGTTTCCTTACTTGAGAACTAGAGCAACACTAGAACTTTTCCAGTGTTTGCAGAAAGGTGTTGTATGTCAAATGATGCAAAGAGTCTAAAAGATGAAGAAGGTAAGATTGCTAGATGAGATCTGAGGGCCAAGGTTCTATGGCAGGCTCCTTTCTTCCATCTCTTTCAATAATGCTCCAGTCACGTGCAATGAGACACAGTTTTAAAGTTATAGGAGAGGGATTATCTGTAAGTAGATTGTGGTTTTGTTTTTTACTTTATAAAACTTTATATAAATATATCCAATTGAGATAGGCTTGGATATTACATTGTCTGGAATGGACTCAGAATACCAGCAGTTATAACAAGGTCAGTAAACTTGTTAAATTTTTGGAGCTACATTGTTGCTGCCTTCTCTACCCTATGCCATGTATTAATTTCACATTGCTGCTAAAACAAACTATCGAAAACTGTGTAGCTTAAAGCAAGATACATTTTTACAGTTCTGGAGGTCAAAAGTCTGAAATGAGTCTTAAGGGGCTAAAATCAAGGCATTCCTTGGTTGTTGGCCCTGTCTTCTATCTCCAAAGTGCATCGCTCCAATTTCTGCTTCTGTCATTCCACCTCCTTCTTCTTCTTTCACCTTCTTGCTTCACTCTTATAAGGACCCTGATGACATTGGGCCTGCCCACTTCTGTATGCCCAAGTCTAGAGGTCAAGAGAAGGCTACTACTGAACATTTGTGAGTAATAAAGATACGAAAAGCAACTGAAGCCATACTGGAAGATGGGATGCTGCATAGAGCAATGATTCTTATTTTTTTTTTTTTGAAAATCTAATGAACCCTAGGATTTTTGCTTCAGAAAAATGCAAACTCAGGCACAAATTCACATAGAATTTCAGGGGTTTAAGTACTCTCTAGACATTCACGGATGCTAGGTTAAGAAATCCTGATATATAGCTATCGAAGAAAACTACTCAGTTAGATCCTTACTTCACATCTCTCACCAAAATACATTCTGATGGCTCACGGATTGGATTGTAACAAAAGAAAAGAGTTTAAAAACAATCTTGAGGTGATAAAGGAGTTTCTAAACATAAGACAAAATCTCCAATACATGAGAGAACAGACTAACAAATTCAACCATGTAGGAATGTGTGTGTGTGTGTGTGTGTGTGTGTGTGTGTGTGTGTATTCTGCATGGAAATAAAATCATAAACAAAATCAAAAGGGAAACAATGAAATGAGAAAAATTTTGCAACTTATATCACAGCCAAAATGCTAATTTTCTTAATATTATATTCTTAAGTTCATAAGAAAAAGACCAATAGATTAATTCAATACATGTGAAGAGCAAGTTCACAGAAATTGATATAACAACTTTTTTAACACATGAAAAGATGCACAATTTCATGAGAAATACTATTTTCAAATATTAATTTGAAAAGTATCAAGGCAATTGAGCACAGTCTTGGTGAGCAGAAAGGAAGAATTCCATACATACACTACCACTGGAAATGCAGTGTGTACCACCTCTAGCCCAGTGCTCATCAAACTGGAATGTACGCACGAGTTACCTGGAGATCTTGTTAAAATGCAGATTCCCGTTCAGGCAGTCAGGAGTGGGGCCTGAGATTTTTGCGTTTCTAACAAGCTTCCAGGTGAGGCCAACACTGCTGGTCCACAGGCCAAACCACAGTCTGTGTTACAAGCTCTAGTAATTTGCCAAGACTTTATAAATTTTTAAATGAACGTCTCTCTTAAACCATCAATACCATTTCTAGGAAGTTATCCTACTTATATTCTTACATATGTTCAAAGATATTTCTTGTGAGATTGATTGTTAAAACAAAAGATAGTAAGCCACATACATGTCTGTCATAAGTGTGCTAGCACTTTCTTACCTCCTTCTTTATTTGTACTCTATATCTACAATGGTTTAGAATTATGGTCCCCAACCCCCTGGGCTGCAGCCCATTACTGGTCTGCGGTCTGTTAGGAAATGAGCCACGCATCGCCACCTGAGCTCCACACCACACAGCCCCCAGGAACCACCCCCATCCCCAGTCCATGGAAAAACTGTCTTCCATGAAACTGGTCCCTGATGCCATAAAGTTTGGGGATTAAAAACAATATATGTCAGATTCTTGTGTAGCTAGGATTTGTGACATGATTTAATCAATGAGCTGTACATGTATGAAATTTAAGGTAGAAATGAGACATGTTCCTGATGCTTTAGAGTCTGAAAAGGAAAGTGAAGCAGACAGGAGCATTTGCAGCAGCTGGACTCTACATGCCAGAGCCCAGTCACTCGCTACCTGGGCATGAGCCTCAGTTGTGGTAGCATAGTAACAACAGCAGCAGCAGCTTTCTGACTTTGTGATCACAGCAATTATGGTGTGACTTTAAAATCATTAGCCTAGTGGCAACCTTCTGGATTTAGCCCTTGAATTGCTTCCAATGAGTTTCTAAGCACCTAATTTCCTGTATTAAAATCATTTCTATGTAAAATACCTAGAGTGCTTTCTGTTTTCCATATATAACCTTGAATATCTTAATTATTATATTTTTATCCAGACACCAACTCACACTAGAATGCACATAACCTTGAATAAAACAGTATTTGGCACCAAGATGGAAAAATAAGATTAGTTATCTAACCTGTTTGTGTCTCATGACAGTGATAATCTGAACACCATACTGGTTTGTATCCTTCCACCATATAAATAATCCTAACCAGCTGAAATACTATCCAAAAGCAAAGGGAAAACAAAATGCTAAATGAAGAAAGAAATTTATAAACACCAAGTACAACCTCATGATTAGTTGTGAAATTGAGGAATATAATAGCTACATATATTTTTCCTTACCATTTTATTCATGTACCTTTATATATTAACCAAATTCCTTTTCTCCCTCCTCCTATCTACTATTATTTTATGTCATGATGTTATAAGTAGTGGTTATTTTTAGAATCTAGTTCTTGAATTACAGGATATGATAGTTCAATTATGACTAATTTAAAAGAGTAATTAAAATCACCCAGAGTTGGAATCTGCACCTGATGGAATTGGTTCTCTCTTTTATGGGGAGAGGGTAAAAGCATTTTCACTTGTATAAGGTATACTCATATTACATAAGGCATGACCATGTTGTTGCAATTTAAGGACAGGTGGAAGGCTAGATATTTATGCTGAATAGCCAAGAGGGTGAATGGTGTTGCTAAATCAGCCTTTGGTATCCATTTCCACTCCTCTTTCTGTTTTATTTAGGTTCTCCCATGAGTTGCTCTAATACAAGTGAGGCCAAGCTGAAAAGCCCAGACTGAAAGTAAGACAAGGGCTATTTCTGTGATATCATGCAGTCTACATACAAAGCCAAATAGACGTAAGTATATATAACTGTTGGTTTCCATCTTCCAGAGTCTACTCACCAGCTTCATGGTATGAGACAGATGTGCCATTTGTGGCCATGGTGATAGTAACTTCCAGATTTCTGGATCTCTGGATGATGGCTATGATTGTGTAACTTTGAAATCAGCTATCTAGTGGCAACCCCATGATTTCTACTTTTTCATTTCTTTCAATGACTGCATCTCACCTAATTCCTTTTATTAAAACTTTTTATGCCAGAAATCAAGTGAATTTCTATTTCCCACATTAAACTCTGACTGATACAAGAGGGCTGGGTAAATAAATTATGGTGCATCCATAGGTAGGTATAATCTATAACTGTGGTCCCCAACCCCCAGGCCACAGCCCAGCACCCATCTGTGGTCTATTAGGAACCGGGCCACGCATCACTGCCTGAACTCCACTTCCCCTGCTCCCCACCCTCCCCATCCATGGAAAAATTGTCTTCCATGAAACTGGTCCCTGGTGGTCAAAAGGCTGGGGACTCCTGCTCTATATTCACACAAACATAAGACATATCTCTATACGCACATATGTGTGACAAGCTACATGATACATTATTAAACAATAAAAGCAAGACATAATAAAATACACATATAGTATCTTTTGTGTGTATATGCCTGTATATACATAGAATATCTCTGCAATAATATACGAGAAACTCATAACAAATTCCCCTACAAAGAGAAATTGAATGGCTGGGAATAGAATGCAAAGGACACTCTTCATTTGACACCTTTTGGAATTTTCACCAACTGAGCATATTATATCCCAAAATGTTTCTGGAATAAATTAAAAAGAACTTCTGACATAAAGTGAGAAGAAAAGAAGGGCTAAAAGAAAACCTTAAGGATTATCCATAAATAAAGGAAGAGGAGCATGCAAAGGAAACTGAGAAAGAGTGCACCAAGAGCTTGGAAGAAGAATGAGAAAGATGGAGAAACAGAAGCAAAGGGGGTTGAGTGTTTCAGGAAAGCGAGAGCACCTGGGCAAATGCTGCGAGAGGGCCAAGGCAAAACTCTGTTGTCACTTGGGTGAGCACCAAGGTCATCAGAGGTCTTGGTGAAACGAATTTTAATGGAATGCACCCTGCACCCCTCTGAAGAATGTGAGCAAGTTATTGAATTGACCAAGGGGACACAGTATTCTTTTTTTGAAGTTTGTATTGCTTTTTCAAATATACAAAGTCAGTTCAGATGGACTTTAAAGATTCAAATCAATTTGGAGACCCCTACACACTGATGGATTATCTTAATAAGCTGTTGTGATGAAAAAGCCTCTATATTGCTTGCTACAGGAAATGAAATCACTAGGTGAAATTTAGAACACACCTGCTAACATAACTTCCTAAGGAAATAGTTTAGTTATCCAGCAGGATCTGGCCTTTTACCTCCAGATTATAAGGATAGTGAGAAAGGATTAGTATGGTAAAATCTTTAATAGGCTGATGAGTGCTAGTAGTTTGGAGGGTCACATGCATGGATACCTTCAGTTTACATATGGAAAATGAGAGGTAAAGGATTGAAGTGCTCTCAAGGCTGAAGGAAGCATCATTAGCAGCATAAAGCCATGTCAGGGGTTTTATTTTTATTTTTATTTTTATTTTTTTTTTTTTTTGTATTTCAGATGTTTTTATTTCTTCAAATTTGTTATTCATCAGGAGTGACTGAAATAAAAAATATAATTGCGTCCCATCATGATCATGGAAATGGCTTTAAGAGAAAACTGGTCAGATGAATATTATTGCTTCCCATTT
>CAUYSK010124197.1:0-14644 GCA_963575035.1 Avahi laniger | reverse complement strand
GCCTCAGCCTCCCAAGTAGCTGGGACTACAGGCATGCGCCACCATGCCCGGCTAATTTTTTCTATATATTTTTAGTTGTCCAATTAATTTCTTTCTATTTTTGGTAGAGACGGGGTCTTGCTCTTGCTCAGGCTGGTCTCGAGCTCCTGAGCTCAAACAATCTGCCCGCCTCGGCCTCCCAGAGTGCTAGGATTACAGGCGTGAGCCACCGCGCCTGGCCTGCATATGCTTTTTTAAAATCATTCAAACAAAACAGAAGCACAGAGAGCAGACAGTGAAACCTGCTCTTACCCCTCCACGCCCCGTCTCCAGCACAGAGCAGCCACTGTCGGTGGTTCCACCACTGTCATTGCCTGTGCCTTTATAGAGATGTGTACAAAGGTACAGTTTTGTTTTGTTTTATAAATGGGATAACATTGTATATACTGTTCTGTAATTTGCCTTCTTCCCTTAGCAATCTGTCTTTTGAGAGCTATCCAAGTCAGTTCATACACCTTCGTGCTTTCTAGCTGTCGTATGGTAATGGATGGACATGTAGACAATTTCTTTTTTTTGTTGTTATTACTACAAAAGACAAATGCTGCAATAAGCAAAGCTTCTATGTGCACATACACAAATTTTCTCCAAGCAAAAAGATTACTAGATTGAAGGGATGCATATTTTATTGTAGATACAGCCAAATCACCTCATCCGAGGCTCCTCTGTGTGGTCCTCCCACCCGATGTCTCTTAGGGCCCACGATGTCCCACAACCTCTCAATTCTGGATGTTACCAATTTTCACCAAACGATGAGTGAAATATGCAGTCCCAATACTTTATTTTGCATTTCCCTCATTAGAAATGGCAATAAACCTATTTTCATGCCTGCATTCACCATTTGTTTTTTCTCCTGTCAATTGCCTGTTTATATTCTTTGTTCTATTTTTCCTTTTTAAAAATCTTTCTGATTATAGAAGGTTTTTATATGCCTTGTATATCAATTTTTTGGGGTCAGCTATGCTGTAAATATTTCCCCCCAGCCTGCTATCTTATTAAACATTGTTTACAGCCCATTTTGTCACTGTGAAAGTTTAAAGCCTTTAAGTAGTCAAATGTTTTCATTTATGGATTGAGTTTTGTGAATCATTCATCTCAACATTATTTATCCAAGGAAAATACTTTTGTTAACATTTTTATAATATGCTTTTATGTTTAGCTCTTCATTTGTTTTTACATTTGGTACAAAACAGGGAATATAACTCCACCCTCCGAATGGAAAGCCAACGCCGTGTGTTAAATGGCCAGTCCTTTTCCCGTCGATGCACGATGTCGTCCGTCATGTGCTCATTTCCCACATGTCCTAATCTGATTTTGGGCTCCTCTTTCTGTTCCATTGATTGATTAATCTACTTTTGCCCCAGGTGCATAATTTTTAATTACTGTGGCTGCATTGTGTGTTTTCCTGTCTCGTACACTAAGTTCCCACCTAATGTTCTCTTTCTTTGTTCCCATGCATTTTCTTTTCCAGGGGAATTTTGTAATCAGCCCGTCAAGTTCCCTAAAAATTCAAATTGGAATTTTATGTAATTACATTGAATTAATAGGCTAATTTGAAGATAACTCATATCCTTTTAACATTGAGTCTTTCGATTTGACATCATGGCATCTCTTTCCATTTATTCAGATTTTCTTTCATATGTGCTTTCTTTTATGCTTTCTCCCCGCGGTTCTTACACCTGCCCTGTGACTGGGTACGATGTAGTTTTAGTTACTTTTGCAAACAGGATCTTTTCTTTTCCTTGATGTTTGTAGGTTTGTAGGTGTCTAGAAAAGGGATGGTTTCTGTAGGGTGCTCTTAACTACATGTCTGAATTATCTCACTCATTTTAATGCATTTTGAAGTCATTCTTTTGGCTTCTCCAGGTGCATGAGCTTGTGTGCAAATAATGGCAAACTTGTCTGTTCCTTTCGATACAACTTATCTGGGGGCCAGGGAGATTTTTTTAAATTTGTTTTGCACTGGCTGGGACCTGCCGTGCAATGACACAGCTCAGAGGCGATGGCACTCTCGGTCGTCTTGCTTCTGGTTTCGGAGGATGTTTCTGCTCTGGAAGGAGGATGCAAATCAGAGACAGGATTGCCAAGAGAAGGGCATCAACAAATGGTGCCCACACGGGAAGAGTCAAGTAGGTGGGAGCTGGTAAGTTTAGCCGGGTGGTCAGTGACAGGGTCTTGTGCACCGGCCTAATCCACTGTGGGGTTCCTCTTTGGTGAGGCCAGATGCTGGGTGAGTGATCAGGGCCAGACACCAGGACACTCTCAGCCCTCACCTCGTGCATCTCCAGACAGCTCTGCTCATCTTAAACAGGGCAGCAGGTTGTCTCCTGGTGACGTCCAATCCTGGATCCCAGTTCCGCTTCTTGAGACACATGGAGTCTGTGATCTGCATCAGATGCAACAAATTATAAAAATCTTTGAGGCTAGCAAACACATGCTGGCCTACTATGAAAATAAAGTAAGAGAAACAGGTGTACCTGGCTTGCTTTGTTCCCAGTGAGCTTCTGTGGGTGCTGGGATCACGACTTGTTTTGCCTGTTCTCACAAACCAGGACTCTAGTAACCTGGTCTAGACTCTTGCCTTGGGTGGATGTGAAGTTCACTCGATGTCAACTGCAGAACAGTCCCCCTTACCCGCTGTGACAGTCACCCCCTGCCTGCTCTCGGGTGTCCTGGTCTGGCCTCTTAGCTTCCCCTCAGCTCCTCAGCACCCCGCAGTCGAGCTCCCTCCCCCAGAGCTCGCTCCCTTGCTGGGGTGGGCTTGGAGTTTGTAGAAGCAGGTGTAATTGCAGCCCCTTTTCAGCCTTGGGCTTTGATCACACGATGTAGGGCCCTTCATCAGTTCCTCGGAGCAGCAGGGGTCTTTGCGCAGTGACTTTCGGTTCCTCTGCAGGCGTGATGGTGACCCCGAGTGCCTGTCTGCTCCTGTACACCCCAACTGAGCCCCTTTCCCCAGGAGCCTACGGGGAGCCCTCCTGGGGATCTGGAGGACTCACATTTGTCACCACAGCTTGCCAACCAGAACACTTTGTTACCGTCTCTTTCCAGCATCTCTTGGCTTCACGCAGTCCCACCTACCCACCCCAGCAGGCTGGGAGCCCCCTGCCGTGACCCGGCCTTTGCAGTCTTTGAGCAGGAAAGTGTTCTCCTCACTGGACAGCAGCGCCCCTCCTCATTCCCGCAACCAATCCTTCACCATCCTGTGTCAGTTCTACTTTTCCCCGATCCAACCTCGCTTTCTAGAGATGGGGCCATGCAGAAGGAAAGGCAGGTGTATATAGGAGGCTTGGCTTCTAGGAATTGAGGAAATGATGTTGCCAAAGTGGTAAATCCCACTGGGCCACACGCAATGGTAAACATCTGACAACCAGTCCTCCAGGGAGGAAAACGAGGCTCTGATTTGCAGGGGTTGCCAATTCCTGTGGTGTAAATACCCTCATCACGGCTCCACCATAGTGACTGCATTAACAACCAGCTCTTGGGGTGCCTGGAAAATGGGGATTTGAGCCAGTCGGAGCCAACTCCAGCATATGCTCAGCCCTGGGGAGGTCTGCGTGCCTCTGGCCCCATAGACGTCTTTATTAGCAACTCCTATAGCTCTTTCGGAGTCAGACGGGTTAATAATCACTTCCGCTTTACTTAGAGCTCTTTTAATCCCCAAACCCTTATTTATATAAGTTATTTGAATTTGGTTTTGCGTATTCCTTGCTGTCATGTTTGGGAAGGATATTTTCCCTACCTGCGTCTTCCTCTTGGCCATGTGATCTTGGACAAACTTTCCACTCCTCTGAGCTTCAGTTTATTCATCTGAAAAAGGAAGGTGATAACACATTAGCCTGGTCAACATACAGCAGGCACTCTGTGATGACAATGGCTCTGCCTCACTGAGAGCTGTGCCTGGGCTTGTAGTAGCTCATCCAACCACTCGGCCGAGTAGGTCTTAGAATCCTCACTCACGGACAAGGAAATTGGCTTAGCCCTAGAGAGTCAAATACCGTATTCCAGATTGCACCAACGGTGGTAGAGCTAAGATTTGAATTCGTGGCTGACATTGTGTTTTTAAAAACTTAGTTGCAAGCATTTAAGAATCTGAGATTTCACCTAAGAATCTGGATTTTTTGCCTTCTCATGAAAAATTTAAAATTCCGGTAACTTTAAGCACATGTTACCTCATGAGGCTATAACTGGTGCTCGGTGGAAGCTCCTCCCTTTGAAGGGCACTTCTCCAGAGTGCCACAGGCCCCATCTGTCCTTAGCACCCCACGGCTGCCCGCTTCACTCACACCAAGCTTCAGACTTCGTGATTTTCACCATGGGCCACACTGCCTTCTAACCGATTGCTATTTCCCCTTGCCCTCTCCTTCCTCCCCACTTGACCAAAGAAGAGACGGAGCCACAGAACGTTCCGATAATTAATTCATGTCAAATCAGAGAGGCCACAATAGATCTAAGAACTAATCTTTCAGGCCCAGCATGGTGGCTCACAGCTATAATCCCAGCACTTTGGGAGGCCAAGGCAGGAGGATCACTTGAGCCCAGGACTTTGAGACCAGCCTGAGCAACACAGTAAGACCCTGTCTCTACAAAAATATTTTAAAATTAGCCAGGTGTGGTGGTGTGCGCCTGTAGTCCCAGCTACTTAGGAAGCTGAGGCAGGAGGATGGCTTTAGCCCAGGAGTTTGAGGTTGCCTTGAGCTATAGCCACTACATTCTAGTCCAGGTGACAGAGCAAGACCCTCTCTCAAAAAAAAGAACTAACCTTTCACCATCAGGCTACACAATCAAAACCACAGCTCTTTCTCACTATAAAGCGATATCTTTACAAGCTGTTTTAATTCCACCTGTCCCCATGTTGCGCTTGCATAACCCTCCCTTTCATAGGAAACCATTTGAGTGGGTGTCTTTTTATTTGACTATGTTCTTACAAAACGTGTATTTTTGGATGTGAGGGCGATCTGGCCACGACATCTGCCACCCCATTGATCGCTAGGGTTGTTTCGGCCGATCTGGCTGGCTAGGCGGGTGTCCCCGTCCTCCCTCACCACTCCACGTGCATCCCTCCTGAAGTCGCACGCTCAGTGGAAGAGGACAACCTTCCCCAGTGGTGGAGGACCGTTCTTCGGTCAAGGGCACACAAGTAGCTACGCTCCCTTGCTAGAACCTCCAAACAAGCTCACAGAACGTGTATTGTTGTTTTGTGTGCAGACATTTTTAATTTACTGAAGTGATATCATAATTCTTGTTCTGTTCTCTACTTTAGCACCAAAGGATCTTTGTAAGATTCCTCTGCGTTGCTACGTGCACATGGCGTCCTTGCTCTGGCTGCTGCATGGCACCATGTATGCCTGGAGCACATTGCCCGTCCACTCTCCCAGGTTCCGTCCAAATCTCTGCTGCACAAACAAACCGGAGATGGCCCTCCACGTAGGTGGCCCAATGTGAGCCCTGGGCCTATGTGGGGTGACATTGCCGATTGCTCTCCAGAGTGGCTGCGCTGGGCTGCACGCCTGGGTTTCTTTATGCAATACAGATGCTGAGGGCAGGGGAGGACATTTCAATACACGGAACCCATTGGTAAATTAGGTCCTTTGGATGGAGGTTAAGAAAGACTTGCCTTGCACCAATGTGCCTGTGTGTACAAGAACACACAGGCAGAGAAATTGGAGAGTGGCAGCCTTCAGAGTCCAGGCCCAGAACTTACAGTAAAGGGCCTGAGACCTGGGTTCAAGTCCTGGCTCTGCCCCTTACAGGGCAAGTTCCTTCACCTGTAAAATGGGAAGAATAACAGAAACTTAAGTAAGGTTGTTTGGGTACTCAGAAAACATTCATCCTTGCATGCATTCATTCTCAACACTGAGGTAAACACACGATGCATTTTGTCAGCTAGATGCTGGAGTTCCGAGCATTCTTTGTCCCCTCTAGCTGGCTCAGGGGCTCACAGGGACAGAGGTCCCGCTGAAGAGGAGGGTTTCGGACTGACCTGGGCAGGCAGAGGGGAAGTAGGATGTGTGCTGAGGGTGTGCTGGGCCCGGGGCGGGGGACCAGGGAGGATGGCAGGGCTCCCTGTGGATAGTCGTGCTTGGGGGAGGAGGAGGAGGGAGAGGAAGCTGAGGGTTTCATGTCTGACCAGCTCCTCTGTAAAGTGTGGGGTCCACACCCTTTGCCGGTGCTGTGGGGCTCAGGTGGAGCACTGAGGGGAAGTCCTTGGATCCTCTGTTCAGGGCAGGCTCGGGATGGACAAGTGCAGGGACCGACTTTCAGAGTTGGCCACCGCAGGCCGAGTTCGCCCAGAAGCAGAGCCTGGGCTTGGGCACAAGTAATTCATTAAAGAAGGGCTCCCAGGAGGAGCCGGTGAGGGCGTGGGGAACACAGCACAGGGAAGGGGAGAAGCCTGGTGAGATTTCAGGTGAGGTCTCAGCCCTAGCTGACGCCAGCGGGCTGTGGAGTAACTTACACCCGGGGCTCATCCTGCAGGGAGGCAGGCCGCTTGTGCGTGCACCCTCCAGCACCCAGCTCTCGTGGGCGGAGACAGAGGGCACAGGCCTCCAGGTTTCTCCTGGATCTCCGCGTGAATGAGGTGGCCCCAGTGCCCACAGCAATTGTCTGAGGCAGCAGGTTTGAGTCTTTAGCAGAAAAGAGGCAGAGCTGCTTAAGGGGCCCGGGGGAACTGGTAAGACACCAGGCGTATTCCATGCAAGGACCTGCTGCGGTATTAGCACCAGTCCTTTGCACATGCTGTTCCCCGTCTCTGTGCCTGCCCAGCGCCTGCCCACCCTCTGCCTCTCGGCTTCAGTGTTGTTTCTCTGGTGAATGCTTTCCTGACCCGGCAGGCTAAGTCCTCCTGTGCCACCCCCACAAGGCACTGTCTTCTCCTCACAAACCTCTGCACCCTGTCGTTGTCTCCTTAATTGTTTAGGTACCATGTCTTGTTTCTCTTTTTCTTTTCTTTTTTTTTATATAAAATAAATAATTTTTGACTCCTGATTTTACTATTCAATTTCTTTTTTTCTATTTAAAGTAGTCTTCGGTGGCTGGGAAGCCTTGCCTCCCAAGACCAGAGTCAGTTGGAGCTGGTTGTTGTTGGGAGTGGGTTGGGGACTGGCATGGGGGCAGGGAGACCCCGTTTTGCTGGCCACATGTCTTGTTTCTCCGCGGGACTTTGGGCAAGGCCTGGAGCTGTGCTGGTCTCGCTGGTGCTCTGGTGGGGTGCGTGGTGGGAAGTTAACAAGCGCACGTGGCCCACCACTGGCTTGCCGAGCTGTGGCTCTGCTTGGCTCCAGCCCTGCTCAGGGCAGCAGGCGGGCTGTGGGCTGGTCCTGGCTAGTAGCTTCAATGGCCAGAGGCTGCTGCAGGACAGGCCACCAGGGAGTGGAGGGCGTCGTGGAGAGGGCAGCTCTGGGGGCCATAGTGGGCTCAGGCTCGCTGCAGAGATGGTGGGGCCCAGAGGGGCCTGAAGGCCTGTGCAGGGGATGAGATGAAAGGCCTCTGGGAGTCTGGAGACCAGTCATGGTGGGAATGAACATGGGGAACTTGAAAATGTGTCCCTCGCGGCAGGTCCTGGTGACAAAACAAGTTGTGTGATATTGGACAAATTACCTAATCTCTCATAGCCTCAGCTTCCTCATGGGTAAATGGAGATAATTATGTGTTGAAGATTCAGTAAGAGGAGGACCCTGGGGCTGGGTGCAGTGGCTCATACATGTAATCCTGGCACTCTGGGAGGCCAAGGCAGGATCGCTTAAGGCCAGGAGTTCAAGACTAGCCTGAGCAACAGCAACACTCTGTCTCTATGAAAAATAGAAAAATTATCTGGGCGTGGTGGTACACGACTGTAGTCCCAGCTACATGGGAGAGTGAGGCAGAAGGATTGTGTGAGCACAGGAGTCTGAGTTTGCAGTGAGTTATGATGAAGCCACTGTAGTCTAGCCTGGGCAACAGAGCAAGATCCTGTCTCAAAAACAAACAAAAAAAAAGAAAACCCTGGGGGAAAGTTCATTCTTCCCATCATACTTGTATTTCAGTGTTTGCTGCATAACAAACAGCCTCAAAAATCTCAGCACTTACAACAGCAAACATTGCTTTTCCACTCTTGGGTCTGCAGGTCAGCTGTGGTTGGCTGGTCTAGCCAGGCTCTCTGGGACACAGCTGGACCAGGCTGGACTCCAAGTTTCTGGTCAAGTCTGCTCCTCATGTCTCCATTCTTGGGCCAGGCTGAGGGCTGGAGGATCCCTGGGGCAGCTCTTCTCATGGCAGATCACAGAGGCCCCAGAGGGACAAGCAGAAACCCACTGTGCCCTTTGAGCATTCCACTCAGAACTGCTGCTTTTACCCACGCTGCATTGGCCTCAGTAAGTCACATGGCCAAGCCCAACATCAGGGGGTGTGCCAAAGAAGTCGATTCATCGTGCCCCAGTGCAAGGTGCTGTGAAGGCCCGTGACGAAGGGCATGGATGCAAAATCCTACAGCGGGGAAGGTCTACTCTGCCGCAGCCCTCTTCCACGTCCTCTGGGCTTCTGTGCACGTGAGCTCTTGGAGAAAGCGTGGAACGTTTTCCACAGTTAACTGACAACCTCGCTGTGATGCCGGGTGTGAGGCATGGTTTACAGTTGTCAGCTGTGGCCCTAGTAACCAAGGAACCATCCAGTCCTGGGGGCTTCACTGTGGTCCTGAGGTCCCCAGATAAGGGTTCCACCATCCAAACACCCAGACCACATGCTGACAGAGAACATACTCACCCCTGCCCCCTTGCTCCAGGCTTGGGTCCTAATGGTCTCAACACCCCAGGGGGACCCATAGTAAGAGAAGGAGAAGGGGACACTGTGCACCCAAAGAAGGAGCTGACGGCTGAAGTTCCAGGCACGGTCTGAGAAACAGGGGCATCAGGGAAGGAGTGGGCTTAGAAGCAACCACAGAGACCCCTGGGCAGTGGGACAAAGCCCATGCCAGGTCGTGCCAGGTCTGCCCAAGTGAGGTGAGAGAAGCGCTGGAGATGGAAATGGGGGCTGGCTGGAACGGGGGAGTTGGGAGAAGACAGAGCCCACCCCATCAGTGCCAGGCCCGCCAGTCCTGGGCTGCAAGGACGGTGGGTGGAGGCGGGCTGGGGCGCTGGGGAAGAGGAGGTGCCTGGGGAGCCATGTTGTCCCACTGGCTGCAGCTGGTGGGTGGGGCGGGCAGGCCGGCACTAGTATCCACCTTTCTGCCCCTAAGCGTCTGCCTCTCCCCCAGAGCGGCCGCGTCACTCCCGCCTGCACACAGGGACGCTGATCCAGCTTGGCGTTGGTTTTCTTTCTTTTTAAGTCCCCAGACAGTGGTTTGGGACTCCACCATGGGGCAGGCCAGCTGAGGCAGGGCCACGCCCAGAGACAGCGAGCGCCAGCCTCCCTGCCCTACCACCCGTGGGTCCCACCCACCGCTTCCCACGCCCTTTCTCATCTTGAAATGTCCGCCCAGGTGCTGCTCTTCTGCCATTTCTGACGGCCCAGGCAAGCTGCTTGACTTCTCCGAGACTCAGTTTCCTCACCTGCAAGCTGCAATATTAGATAAAATACAAATTAGGTACCATGTGTGAGCACACCTGGCCCAATTCCCACCCATGCCCGGTGCTTAATCCACAGCCGTCTTTTCCCTCCCCCTCACTTGTAGCTCACTGAAGATTCATTCTCCATTGTAGGGGGTGGCCCCGAACTAGAGAGCGCCAAGGAGGTCCCAGGAGACCCTCAGAGGGACTCTTTCCCCTACCTCCGGCACAAGACATACAGCAGAAAATTGTGTCCCTGCCACCATGCACCTATCCTCTGTCCCGAGTGGCCGATACGTGTTCCAGAGGCAGAGCTGAGGAGACATAGAGAGAGCCCCTCCCCGGACGTGGAAGAGCCACTTTCTCCATCCACCTCCCTCCCCTCGGTCCCCTCCTGCAAGTGCCAGTCACAGCTCGCAGCATTCCCAGCCTCACTAACCCACAAAACCAGGCGTCTTTGTGAGATGGGGCAGCTCAAATTCCCTGCAGCTGGACTGCCGGGAAGTTCCCACGAATAGTTCTGCGACATCCTCAAAGACACTGTTCCCTCCTCCTTGTCAGCTCCTGCCGTGCAGGTCTCTGACAGGCAAGACCACTTTGGACATTTCCACTGCCTCCTTGTACCACAAGAACACCAAGGTCCCTGTCCCAGCACAGGGCTCTGTGCCAATTGCCAAAGCCACCGGTCCACCCGTCTTCCAGGCTCTGCATGGCAGCGAGGGGATGGCCTCCTGCCGAGTGCTGGGCCTCCGTTTGTGCCCAGAGACCCACAAAACCTGCCCCCAAGAGCCTACACCATCGTCTGCGTCTGTCGTTCGTTCAGTCGCCCCGGAAGCTAAATCAGGACCGTGGTGGTGGGAGAGAACAGTGGCCGTGTCCATGTCTACTCCCTGCCCTTCCTCTCCCAGCCGGACTGTCCCCCTCCTGGTCACAAAGCAAGAACTGCCTTGCTCATGGGTGGGTGGGACCTTCGCAGGGGCCCAGCTGTGCTCACCGTGATGCCGGCCGAGGGCCGCTGCCCTGGCCTCACCTCCATTCTGTCTCGCTTCTCGGCTCCGGCTCTCTGTGACGGATTTTTTTATAATTGATGTGTTAGTATTATTACAATTATCTGAGCATCGTAGATGGTTCCAGGCTATCTGTAGCTTTTGTATAGGAACCTCTAGAAGTATATAGACTAGGAATGTTTCTGTACAGTTGAAAAAAATCTGACCCTTTCGGATAAGACGCTTTCTAACTCTCCTCCCCTGTGTGTGTATATGTGTGTGCGCGTATGTGCACGCACTAATTAAATGATCTGGGTTACTTAAGCCAATTTTTTTAAAAAATTTTTTTATTACAGTGTCAAGCTTAAATAAGTGTTTACACGTAACCACCATTCAGATAAAACATAAACCATTTCCGGCCTGATTGTCCTTTTTAAAAAACATTTTATTTTGAAAATAATTTGATGTAAGAAAATTTTCAAGAATAGTACAAAGAATACCTGTATACCCTTTACTTTCCCCAATTAATGCTTTAGCATACTAAGTTTATCTTTCTCTCTCTCATATTACTATTACTATTATTGTTATTGTTCTGAATTATTAGAGAGTAAGTTGCTGGCGATGCCTCATTATCTCTAAATATTTCCATGCATCTTTCCTAAATGATAAGGACTCTCTCCTTCATAACCACATTCAGCCATCGAACCAGGAAACCAACACTGATAAATATACCATTCAATTCATAGACCCTGTTCAAATTCCTCCAGTAGTCTTACCAGCAATATGTAGATATATCATTTACAGGTTTATGTAAATTATATATATAGTTTCTATATATATGCAGATATTTTCCCCCTGTGGGCTAAGAGTCAATCCAAGCTTGTGTGTTACATGAGCCTGGACTGAGCCTTGTCACTTCCCGTTAGTGTCCTTTAGCTGGGCACGGTTCCTTGTCTTTCCTTGTTTATCACGACCGTGGCATTTTTGAAGAGAACAGGCTAATGATTTTGTAGACTGTCCCTCGATTTGGCGTTCTCAGGTGTTTCCCCTCGCCTGGGCCCAGGTGCTGCATTTTCGGCCGAAGGCACAGAAGCCGGGCTGAGGCCTTTTCTGTGCGTCCGTCTCAGGATGTGCGCCCTGTCCTGGCGCTGCCGAAGTTGGCGTCCCACACTTGGTTAAAGTGCTGTCTGCCAGGATTCCTCTTTGCAAAATTACTATTTTTCTCTTTTAAAATTAATAACTGGTATGTGGGAAGATACTCTGAGACTATCTAAATATCCTGTTCTTCCTCAAACTCTCACCCACCCAGGTTTAACATCTGTGGATGATTCTTGCCCGAATCAATTACTACTGTGATGGTTGCCAACGGCGACTATTCCCGTAATTCCTTCGACAGTGATCAACTGGCTTCTGCTGTGGGAGGAGCTTTCCCTTCTCATTCATTCATGTCAGTATAGACTCATGGATTCCTATTTTATTCAGTGGATTATAATTATTTGTATTATTCATTCTGATGTTTAAATTGTGCTAGATGCTCCTTTCAGCTGTGCTTTCAGTGGTCTCCTGGTATCTGTATCCTTTGAACAAATTCTCATCATTTTTTGAGCATTTCCTTACATTCCAGGACAACAGATGTCCCAGGCCCCACTACACCTGCCCGGCACTTGATCCTAGGGCTGCCGGACTCAGCCGTTTCCCAAGGAGCCCTGGTTCCTCGCAGCGGAGAATGGTATTTAGCAGCCAAGATCCGCGCAGTTGGAGTGCTGTAGGCCCTCTGAGCAGACGGCACTGGGAGGGGTACTCACCTATACACCTGCATCGACCACATATAGTAAACTCCTGAGTTCACACTGGCTCGTCCCGTTCTAACCCAACACTGCACAGCTGCTTTGGCCTTCCTCCTTTCCATATCTGTAGCCTTTTTCTCTGACAGGGAGAAGTGTGACATCCTTTTTCTCCATGTATTTGGTCATTTGCTTGTTTGATGTTTATAACATATCTAATCCCTGCTGTCCCCTACTCTGTTGCTCCCTGACTGGCCCCGCCACCTCCGTGGCCCTTGCAGTGTAGAGGCTTCTAAGGCCTGGCTGCGTCCTTCACTCAGCCGTACCCTCAGCCCCAGGGGCTCGGCATCCTCTGTGTCCTGCCCACCTCCTTGGCCCCTGCCCCAGGATCCTGCTGGCCCTGGATGCATCAAAGGAAGGGAGAGAAAGGGAACAAATTGAATGTGTCAAAAGAAACAGAAGAAGAGAAGGGAAGGGAAGGAAAGAGGAAGAGAGGATTGTCGGTTAGGGAGGCACAGGCGGGCTCTGTTCTGGGCCACACGGCTGAGGGACTTCTGGGTCTGAAGCAGGCCTCATATGCTCTTCCCAAACCTGACCTCCCGCCCTCACCCCACTCACTTTCCCATCTCATCGAATGGCATTGACATCCCCCCGTGACTAAAGCCAGGGATGGGGGAGGGCCCTCCCTGCCTCCCTGCGCTAACCACCCCTCCTTAATGGGGCGGACCCAGTTCCAGCTCCGTCCTGTGTCTCTGTCTCCGCTGGGCCCCTCGTTCAAGCACTAGAGTGGGGTTCCTGCCCCTCATCTTCCACACCTGCCCCACACCGCAGCCAAGGTGATATTTTTAAAATGTAAATCTTTTCACATCACCCACACACAGTAGCTTTTAAATGCTTTTAGTGGCTCTACATCACTCTGAGAACAAAATCCAAACTCTGCCAGGGCCCAAAAGGCCCTAGAGACCCGTGATCTGGTCTCCCTTTCTCTCCCCTTGCTTCCCCCACCTTGGGTCTGCTACTCTCAGGAAGAAGTCTGGGGAGAGGAGGTGGGTAGAGAGTGGGAACGCTATTGAGGGCAGAAAGGAAATAGATAAAAGCATTGGGGGGGATCCCTCCCACCGTGAGAGCCAAGCGGGGTGCTGTGTCCAGCCCCTGCCGGTGCTCAGCTGGCTCCATGCAGCAGGACCTTAGGGAGGGACTTCCCGGTGCCCCCAGTCCTGCTCTGCTCCCTTTACGGGCTTCCTCCTCTGCGCCCAGTCCAATTTCAGTTCCCCATTTAGAGACAGCAGACAGTGCTCAAGTTAAAATTACCCCCTGGGAGACTTCAGCCTGTCTGGCACCCCCCTCTGTGTCCCCCTTCCCCCTGGAGGGTGTTGGACAGACATAGCCCAAGAACTGTTTCTGGAAGCGCATTTCTCAGAATGCGCAGCCCTGAACCTCCAGCAGTCTGGACATCAGTTGTCCTTTGTTTTAAAGACCCCAGCGCCCTTCTCTTCTTGAAGCCTGGGGACAGAGGTGGCCCCTCTCTCCTGCTCTGTACCTTCCCCAGGGTACCGCTTTCTGGGTGATCCCAGGTGTCAAGGAGTCAGACAGAGGCGAAGGCTCCTGTCCCTGCAAAACCCAGCTTGGCAATTGGCAATCCACCCCTCTGTTTCCTTCTACGTCTTTTCACCTGGGATGTCTGTTTGCTGCAAGGGGTACGCCTCTCAAAACAGTGGTGGGGGCTGTCATTATGTTTCCAGCCAGCCTCCCCTGCAAGACTTGATGGAGTATAAGGCGAGGCCAAACAGGGTCCCTCTCCTTCAGGGACTTGTAAACTTGTGGGGGAGGCGGGCACAGAAACCAGAGCACGAGGCAGAGCCAGCTGTTGGTTCTGAGCTGGGCTTGGTGGGGAGCTGTCTGCAGAGGCTTCATGAAAATGATCTTGTTGGAAATAGCCCAGAGCTTTCCACAGCCCTAGAGATTTTAACGGGAGACAGGAGAAGAGGTAGGTATTTTGTTTCATAATCTGAACTAACCTCTACCATGTTTTTCCTGCCTGACTTTTGGCTACGAACATGAGTTCATGTCCAATAACCCTGGAAGAGAGGGCTGCTCTGAGCCTGGACCGTCTTCAGTTAACAAACCTGTTTCAAGGGGGGAATGTTGCTCTTTGTGTTTTTCAAAATCGAGCTGTTACGTGCTAGTCACCTGCTAAGAAGGATCTCATTCCTGGTAAGTGGGAGCTGCCACCGTGGGCATCCATGGGCATCAGCAGGGAGCGCTGGGCACTGTGGAGGACCACGTTAGCAGCACACGGCTGACCTGGGCCTTCAGGCCT
>CAUYSK010124196.1:0-47991 GCA_963575035.1 Avahi laniger | reverse complement strand
TCCAAAACCTCACTAAGACACCACAAGACCAGGGAACATCTCTTAAGCTCTGCCAAGGAATACTCCTTTGGGGCCCCAAAATTAAGTCCATAAACCAGTCGTAGCACATCCAGTCCCCAACAAAGTAGCCTGATGAGAAAGAATCAGCGAAAGAACGCAGGAAACATGAAAGATCAGAGAGAAAAGTCACCACCAAAAGAAAATATCCGATCTCCATTAAAATTGAAATAATAGCATTTATTTCCATGGGGCTTTTTGAAGATCAAGGGGGTGCTTTTTGAAGATCAAGTGAGAGCTTTCTAAACTTTTAAACTTACCCAAATGTTAAATGTTGTTGTGAAGTGCATGTGCAATTTTACCTCAGTCTGAAAGCTCTGGGAAGACAGCAAATGTCTCCATCTTTTCACTGCCGCGTCCCTAGTGCCCCTGAAAAATATTAGGCACACAGTAGGTACTTAGATGATGTTTTCTGAGCAAATAACTGACCTCAGGTCTTCAGAGGTTCATCTTCGATGCCTCATACTCATTCTTATCATCCTTCTTCTTCTTTTTTTTTTTTTTTTATTAGAACCTATGGCTGCCAATAGCCCTAACTCTATCCCTTAACCCACAACTCCTAGGCCCCATCCTAGATTCTGGTGTAGAGTTCATGGATAGTTCAGCAATTTGTGGGATAATTTGGGCTAGCCCACACTGGCCCATAGGACTCGAAAGAGGCAACTACGAGGAGACTGGACCACTCAAGGCTGATCCAACACGGAATACATGTTATCCTGTGCTACTCTCAGGAATAGGAGGGTTCCTTTCTAGCTTCAGAGGAAGGATAAGAGGTAATTCCAAAACAGTGCAGTGGTCTGAAAATGACACATGTGTCTACAGAAAGATGCATATTTGACAAGCAAAGGATGGCTGGACATAGCTTGACCTTTTGGGGTATAAGCTCACACAATTTGCCTATTGTTGGTCCATTTTAAAAACAGGAGCTATATACACTTCCCCATGATACCTCATTTATTCCATCTAACTATGGCATATATTGCCTGTGTACAAGTCCAGCACAGGTCTGGCTCTCCACAAGTGTTCAGTAGAGTTGATGGATTAAATGATTGCATGCAAGAAATGTCCTATTCCTTTTCCCTGTATCATCTGTTCTCTAAAGCCCTTATTATCCTCTAACTTGCCATCCATTTTCCTTATTTATTGTGTTTATTACATGTTCCCTCCAAATTTGTAAGTTCCATGAGAGCAAAGATGTTTAATATTTTGTTTGTTTGTTTTTTCCTCTGCAATATGCACAGGCTTAGAACAGTGCCTAGCACATATTAAGCATGCACTGATTATTGTTTGTTTATTTATCGTTTGTAGTTAAGCAACTGATTTTCTACATAAGTGACGCTTACTCCTTTATGTAAAACAAGACCAAACAAAAACATTTCAATACATCTTTTTTTTCTGATATGAATGCCTTAGAAAATATTATATGATTCCCTGCCTTCCCAAATGGGACTTAAACAATAATACTAAATACCATATTTAACACACATTTGGCTTGTAAAAAGTGCCTTATTGAATTAAATCACTTAATTCCTATAATAATCTTTTTCTATGGATGAGGGAAATGAAGCACAGAGAGATTAAGTGATTTGCCCAAAATCGCTCAGTGTTTAAGTTACAAATCCAGCATTTGAACCCAGGGAATCTGATCTCGGAGCCTGAAGGCTCAACCATTATATGATATTTTTTCTGAACATGAGTTAGGTGATTTGCAAAGAGACAATGTCTCCATTGTGAAGGTTAAATCTTTTATCACGGTGACCCTTTCAAGAGATATTAAGATCTTAAGATGTTAAGATGGGTTTCTTGCCGCACAGATCAGAGTATTGCAGTTTTCTAATTGATAAGTTTTCTCTTTCATTGTCAACTGTTCCCAGTTGATTTTGTCAGGACTTTTCTGAGAAGTTCTGATGCAATGATACTGGTCTGCCATATCCAAGAGGAAATCAGATAACCAAGATTTTGTTTTTATTCCCCAAGTGGATTAACCTACTAAATCCTAACAGCAGGTTTCTGGAGAACTATATAAATTGCACAAAATCAATAGTCTCTGAAGTGTAACCTCTCCACAGACTGCAGCTGTTGAGAAGATGCTCTCTATATCCTTCAAGGACACAGGTGTCCAGGTGTCAGGCAGCAAGTGACCTCATCAAGCCCTGATATCTGTGTTGCTTATAATACTTTATCCTGCAGCTCTGATTGTGTAATGTGTGCTGAGTTAATATTAAGTGTGTTTATGTGCGTCTTAATTGTTATTGCTCTTCTGTTCTCATTGTGTTCCAAAAAGGCAATGACAGGTAAAAAGATAATTGGTGTGACACATACATCTTACTTAAAAGGCACAAAGCCCGCCTGTCCCCTTATGAACCAGAAAAGAATTTTCATCTTAGGGGTGTGTCAGGTCCTAAGAATTCCATAAGTACGAGTTGTTCTGTACTAAGGCAATAACGTAGACATCGAGGCATGCAATACAGTTTGTTGATATGAATTAAAGGTAGTCATAGGCATGGACTTTGTGATGGCCAAAATCATTTGCCCTCGTATCTAGATTTGTGGCTGGGAGTGGTAGATGAGGCTGAAACCTACATTCCACACAGATGATGCAAATTTATATGGACCAGTTCACTGTCTTGACATTATGAAGTCCATTCTCCAGTCAGTAAGTAAAGAAACAACTATATAAAATCAAGACAGATAAGTGGTCATTTATCTATTTCCTAAACATAGTTTTTTCTTCTTATGGCATAAATATCAGCAAATGTGGGAAGAAATTTAGTGATCATCAGTATTTTTATTCATTGCAACCAAAGGTCTATCCTGTAGGAAACAGTTTTGACACTTATTTCACACTGAGTATAGTACTAAGAGATTTATTGGATTAAGTCATTTAATCTTCATGATATGAATATAAAGCATGAATGTGAAGAATGTGGGCAAGCCTTTAGGACAAACGTCTCCCTTTCTTTATATCAGAGAAGTCAGACTGGGAGAAACCTGTAATTGTTCCTTCTGGGTAGGAATCTAACTCTTCTCATTCATTCAATATTGCCTTCTCCATGAAATCTTTCTGATTTCTCCTGAAACATGTGATTTATGTTCTCTGTTTACATCCCCAAAACCACTTGGTTGCACTCTCCGATGGCACTGATCCTATTCCATCAGGCAGTGTGGTTCTCTGAGGATGTGTGATGGGCTATGAGCAAGGGATTTGGAATCACAAGACATTGGTTTCACTTTTCTGAGGCTCCCTGGGTAAGTGGTACTAATAGCAGTATTAATTACCTTAGGTGTGTCATGAGACCTAATCAGAAAACGTACAGATGTACTTTGTTAAGTGGAAACACGGTTTAGAGAAATTTGTTATTGAGCACTCTGAAGCAAGTGCTGGACTGAGTTCACCTCTGTGATCTAGGATACCTTTAAAGACTCCTGTGAACTAGCAGTCTTGCTCAGGTGTGTGCTGAATGAGTATTTGAGGAGGCAACCAGATGCCTTCTCAATAGCTAAGTAGCTCTGAGACATCTCAAGAGTATCTTCATAGGGACTGAGAAGCAGGGTAGACAGACCCTTTGCAGGGCTGGGTTCTTTGAGACAAGTGAGGCACTGTGCTTCCCTTTGATGGCTGAAAGGACACAAGACCGAGGGAGATGCTTTTATCAGTAAAGGGGAAGCTACTCTTTTTAAAAACCTTCCTTAATGTGACAAAATCCTTGATCTTGGGGCCGGGAGACTCAGTGTCAGAGATGTGAAAGGCATGCTCTGTATGGGGTAGAAGGACAATATTTGGCGAAATTCGATTCCCAAATGCAGGCGTGCTTGGTTTTCCTGCACCTCTGGAAGGAAGGCTGTATTTGTGAGGTGACAGAACAATTTCCATGGCAACAGACTGTCTGGTGTCAGAAGAATAGAAATGAAAGCTTCCTGTGCCAACTCAGTATTTATGTGATGCTTATCACTTTGCCTCCTGCAATGCAGAGAGGGCTTGATGTCTCAGCAAACATGCTTTTGTCCAAATGATGCCAATGTAGAAATCATGCCATTTCTATCAGCATTTTCACATCTAAAGGTTGAGTGTACTATTTTTGCCTTGCAAAGTTTTTGATGCTGTCAATGTCCTTGTAAACAGGTTTTGCTAGACCTTCAGGGGTGACATCAGGGATAGTGAAGGAGGCAGCTAGGGTCTGGGTGTTGGTTTCCTAAGAATGTGCCCTTGCTGTGGATTGGCCTCCTTGCTGCAGCATGAGGGGAGTAAGGAAATGCACTCAGAAGACTGGATAGACCCTTAACTCCAAAGGGCTAACCAGGCAGGGTGTGACACTGAGCAGAGGGGCTGGTCTGTGGCTACAGGCATCTTCCTGCAATTGCTCCCCAGAGAAGCTTCGCTTTGAACCTTGGGTTCCAACCTCTGATCCCTTCCAAGACTTTTTCACCATGATTTTTGCCCTGAATACCTTAAAGCAAAGACTTTGCTCCTGGCTTCTTTCCTGACAGCAGACTTCTCCATAAACCATGAAGCCTGCTAGTGTTGCTCCTTGGGACCTTACCCTTTTTCACTCACCCCTGTCTGCCCTGACCACATGCCCAACACATCAGAAGCCTGACCACCCCTACCTTGCTGTGTACCCCAGAAACTGAAGGTTGAGAAGTGTTTCCAAAAGGGAGGTACTTTTCATCACTGTCGGATGGCAAGAGGTCCACAGAGAACATGGAAATGAGAACTCTTTAACATAAGTGGGTAGTGATTAAAACGTTCTCCAATTGCCATGGTAGTGGCTATGCATATCTGGGAATACACTAAAAACCATTCAATTATACACTTCGAATGAGTGAATTCTAGGTATGGTATGTGAATCACATCTCGGTAAAGCCATTTTACAATAGATCTCTTTTAAGACGTGGCTACTGTATATTAATAGCAACGTACTGTATATTTGAAAGTTGCTAAGAGACTGCAAAAAATGATTACTATGTGAGATAATGTATATGTTATCTAGATTGATTTAGTCATTTCATAATGTATAAACATCATTTGCGTACATCATAAATATATGTAATTTTTATTTGTCAATTAAAAAATAAAGATTTTATATTAAAAAAGTAAGTTAGGAGGAAAATAAAACAATCACACAAAACTAGTGAGATCAAATATTTAAATGTATTCAGATTAAATCTGAGTGGATTTAAAGAAAAATATTATATACATCATAGCATGGTGTATGCAGTGACCTATGGCATGTTGGTGTGGTATATGGACATGATAATGGAAGTTTAGGAAAAGTTGGTATGGAAGAAAAGCTTTGGCATCCCCTCTGGGAAATATTTCCTGAACTCCTTCTTGCTGGACTATGTGCCATGTCTGAGTGTTCCATTGCACTGTGAGTCTACCTTTAATAAGTCTGTTACCATACACTGTGGTTGTTGTCTGCTTATGTTGTCCTTTCTCACAAAAGACATTGTGGGCAAGCACTGAGTCTTTTCACTGCTATATCTGTGGCATTTCATATGGTGTCCAGTAGGAAATTTGTGGACTACAAGTCAGAGTTTCTCAACCTTGACTTTGTTGGCATTTTGGACGAATAATACTTCATTGTGGATACTGTCTTGTGCAGTGTTCCTGGCTTATGCTCACTAGATACCACCTCGGATGTGACAATGTAAGACGTCCTCAGGATTTGACAAATGTCCCTTGGGAGACAAAAGCACTCCTAGTTGAGAACTACTACCCTAAGGCAACAGCATTCAACTACTGCATGAATGGTCAATGACGATTTTGGATCACTTTCTATGAGCCAAGTACTTTTTTAGGCAGCGAGGACACAACAGTGAACAAAATGGGTAGAGTCCCTGCTCTTGAGAAGTTTATTTCCTGTAAAGGGAGAGAGAGAGAAACCAAGTGAACAAATTAATGAAGACAGTGATTCAGACGGTGATAAAGGCTAAGAGGGAAATTAAATAGAGTGATGAATTGAAAGTGGTTGATGGTCAAAGACAGCCTTTCTGAGGGAGCTGGCCATAGGAAGGGAAGGGATTGCCTCGCAGGCAACGGGACTAACTGGAGAACAGTCCCAAAGGAGAGAATGAGACAGGAGCATTTGGAAAGCAGAAAGAAGACCAGCGTGACTGAGTCTAAGGGGAGAGGTAGGGAGTGGAAACAGAGCTCATTGGCTTTTGAGTCCTGGGAAAGACCCTTGGATTCTGTTCCAAGTGTATGGGAAGCTCCTGGGGGGCTTTGAGCTGGCTAGCAGTGATTACGTTTTTAAAAGTTTATTCACTCTGGCTGCTGTGCACAAATGGTTTATTGTGGTGTGTACACAGGAAGAACAGGGTATATTAGGAGACTGTGGCCATCGTTCAGAGGAGGGTTTCTGGGACCCTGGGCTAGTGTCGTTGTGGTGAAAATGAGGGAAGTAAAAAATAGATGCTGATAATTGAGGAAGGGTAATAATATCAATAAAAGGATGGATGAATGTCTTGAGAGGGTATGTGAGCAAGAGAGAGAGATTGGATTTCTTCCTGAAATTGGGAGTCCGTTGATCTTAACTGGACAGGAGTGTTTTGAGGGGAGAAAGACGACTGGCTAATCAAATTAGACTTCGCTCACACAAGATTTTCCAGCCTGTGGTTCAAGTTGGGTTTCTTTTATTGAAATCCCATTGTTTTGTTCCTATAAAGAAAATTAATAGACTGTAACACCAGCTTAACTATACCTGTTTCCTTGATCGCTTTCTTTAGTTTAATATTTACTAAGCTTAGCATTTAGCATGTATCTCAGTATAGGAGGAGGCCATTGAAAAATAATTCCTGAATACAAACTTTCAATAATTTAAACTTTGCCCATCACAGGGGTGTTAAAACAGTCCAGTCTTTTACAGCGTATGTTGTGAAAAGAACAAAGAGTCTCCAAGCTTTCTTCAGTCTCTGATTATTGCTTCTCTTCAATTTTTGTGAACTTGAAAGTATTAACAACATAATAACTACAACTACTGTTTAGTGAGCACCAACTAAGCACTGAGTTGTTTGTATTATATTAGGTTTAATCCTCATTACAACCCTACAAGTAGGTATCGCTACCCACATCTAACAAATGAGGATTAAGTGGCCCCAGGAGGTGAAGTAATGTGACCAAGACCGTAAAGTTGGTGTATTAGCTTCCTAGGCTGCTGTAACAAATTATCACAAACTGGGTGGCTTAAAACGATAGTAATTTATTCTATCACAGTTATGGGGGCCACAGCTCAAAATCAAGGTGTCTAAAGTGCCCATTCTTGGTCTCTTCTAGCATCTGGAGACCTCAGGTGTTCCTTGGCTTATGACTACATCACTTTAATCTCTATCCCTGTCTTGACATGATCTTCTCCTTGTGTCTCTCCTCTAGGTATCTCTTATAGAAATACTTGTCATTGGATTTAGGACCCACCCAGACAATCCAGGATGACCACTTCTTGAGATCCTTTACTTAATTATGTCTGCAAAGACCTCTTCTCCAGATAAGGCCACTTCACTTCCAGGGTTAGGATGTGGACATGTTTTTTGGGGGGGCTAACTTCAACCCACAACACCTGGTCACTTGAAAGTGACAGAGCCTTCTTCCTACATTGAAGAGTTTTGTTCACACTAAACTTGCATCATCAAAAATGTAGATGTGCCCAGCCTTTCCTCTTTCATCCTGGTAGCCTCATCCATTCTTACAGCCTGCTTTCAGGGACTGCAGCCAATGAGCCAGCCAAAGACTTTTTCATCTAAAATAAACTTAGCAGCATAACACGGTAAAAGTTATAATTATAGGTTTCACAAGGAAGGAAGCCTTCACAATGGTGACGGATATTTAAATAACACTCTTGTGTTAAGAGAGGCTGGTCTTGCTAACTCTAATTACAAAGGAGGGCAAATAATTTCAAATGCATCTGAAGAGTTTTAGGTGCAATAAAAAGTAAGCGTTAACGACTAAACGGCAACTGACATCTGGGCACACTGATGATATAGCTCTTTTTTTTCCTGGTGTTAAATTAAAAGTTAGTTGTGCCATTAAAAAGTTAAGTCAAATTTTTAATCCTTAACATCTTCCCAGCCTCTCCCCCTGTTCACGTTAATTTTTGAGTCTAAAGAAAACCCACAGCACCTGGGCCTGTGCATCACAGAGTGAGCCAGAGAGCAAATGAGCCACTTCCTGAGGCAGCAGGGCATCTGAGCAAGGCCAGGGCTCTTGGTGGAGTGAACATCTAGGCGGGCGGCTGCATAAAGCTGGCTGCATCGATGTGTCTGTGGTGCGAGCGTAATCTTTAAGACTTGATTAGCTGGCCATTTGTTGTTTGCTCTGCAGGGCTCCTCTCTCCCTCTCAGCAGTGTGAGTGGGTCTGTCCTGGGTGATGAATGGGGCTAGAATGTCCAGGCAGTGGAGAGCCATTCTCCGCCCCTCCACTGCAGGAGCATTGGTGATCCCCACACGGCACCCATGCGGTGTTTCAAGAGAAAGGAAGGGATGAATCTGAGCATGGGGAAGACTAATCTAAACTCTTCACTTGAGTGACCACCCTTCTTAGTGCTATGGTATATAATTTATACATACACACACATAGTCATATGTATACACACACACACAAAATCTCATCGTAAAGCATGTTAGAGGATATTTGGAAAATGTAAAATAACTAGAAAGAAATGCAGTTCCTTGACCATACAGTTTGTTTAATTTTATAGCCTGCTTTTAAAAGTGTAATGTTATATTATAAACATTTGTAATATTGCTATATAAGCCTAAAATGTGTTATTTAAATTGTTATTAACAATTTTGCAAAGGACTTATGCCACAATTTTACCTACCTGAGCATAACTGTTGGGTATTTGTTTCTCTTTACTCTTTTAAGTAAGGCATGAACATCTTTGTGCCTAAAATCTTTTTAAAAGATCTCTATCATCTATCTATCTATATCTATCTATGTGTCTATCATCTATTTCCCTAGGGTAGATTCCCAGGTGTGGTCCAAAGATACAAATTGACCTCATAGGACCAGGTGGACAGAGCTGGATTCTCCTTCCCCCTCTTCCTTCTTCCTTTTTTCTCTTCCTCCTCTCTTCTGTCCCTCCTTCTTTCCTACTTTCCTTCCTTTTCCTCAATTTTGAAAATTACTAAGACAATACTTTCTCCTCAGTAGTCCTGGAGCTTTGATTCTCAGGAACATTTCAAGGTGTGAATATAACAATCATGAAAAGGACTTATTTTTCTGTATCGACCCTCAAGAACTTATATATCTAAACAATTCAAAGAGTTTTGGAGTTGGATCTAGTTCATCACCATCTTTTCCTTTTTCAGAAATGGAAGGTGAAGGCAGAGAGGTGAAGAAACATTTCCAAGGGCACACCTGGGCTTGGACTCCCAAACCTCATCCTCCCCTGGTGAGGGCCGCCTCTGTCCCTGACACAGCCACTCTGCTCTGTGCAACATGTGGAACACATAATATTTATTCCTCTGAATGGTCCTCTTATGGGGGTTTTGTTGTTATACCCACTTTACAGGTAAGGAAACTGAGTCTCAGGAAGGTAAAGTTGAGCCTCTTGCTTTATCCACCATACTGCATGTCTGTCCTGGGTCCTGAGTAAAAAACAGGAGAGGAGAGCAGACAGGTGTTCGTATAGTGGGGTGAAGAGGTGAGGGGTGTTCTGCCCTTCCCTTTCTTTCTACTCTGGAGGTAAACACAATGAGAAAATCCATTCTCCCTGTTTATGTCTCTAGGTGGGAATGGTAACACCTGATTTGATTTCTCCTTTAAATTACCAACCATCCAGGCAATCGAGAATGATTTCCCACATCTTGGTTCTCCAAACAAGCTAGGATCATTGCAGACAGCAAGGACTTCCTTTGCGTTCTCTGTGCAGCTTTCGTCATGTTTCTTCTTCTGAGCTTCCTTTTTTGCCGCTCAATTCTCACACCATGTGGTTTTTAGGGTCTACAAATGTGTGTTCTTGTCCTCAGGTGTTGTTTGTTCTTGCTCATCACCAGTCAATCAGATGCATTTGTTCAGCCAATGATAGCAGGGTGCCTGCCGTGTACCAGCCATTGCACTTGGCACTAGGGCTCAGTAGGAACTAGACGGTCAGGGTTTCTGCCATGGAGGCCTCTTGTCCTTCTGGATGCCCGTGACTGGCTGCTGGATGCAGCCTTCACCTGTGTTCATAATGCCTTCTTGGATCCAGGCTGTGCTTATTGCAGAAATGGGATGCAGGAGGAGTATAGGATGTTTCCCACTGTATACGAGGTAGCATCATATTTCAAGGATTTGGGGTTCAAAACATGAAAACTTTTAAAATTTTTATATTTACTTATTTATTTTTATTTCAGAACATTACCAGGGCACAAATATTTAGGTTACACATATTGCCTTTTCCCCACCTGAGTCAGAGCTACAAGTGTATCCCTCAGGCAGTGTGCACCGCACCCATTAGGTGTGAATATACCCATCCCCTCTTCCCCCCTCCCACCTGCCTGATACCCTATGAATGTTACTACCATATGTGCACACAACTGTTGATCAGTTAGTGCCAATTTGATGGTAAGTACATGTGGGGCTTGTTTTTCCATTCTTGTGGTACTTCAGAGAATGGGCTCCAGCTCCATCCAGGATAACACAAGAGGTATCAGTTCGCCATTGTTTATTGTGGCTGAGTAGAACCCCATGGTATTCATATACCACATTTTATTAAACCACTTATGTATCGATGGGCACTTGGCAGCACAATTCACAATTGTGAAGATGTAAAAACATGATACTTTTATGGCACCTTGTAGAATGAGAAAGCTGCAGAAGCAAGAAGATCACCTGACCTTTCCCTGCCTTTCTATGTGCAGCGTGGTCAAAAAGGAATTCTCTGACCTACCTTACCTGAAAGTGGATCATAATACTTTCAATCCAGAGACATTCTGCCCTGTACCTGGGGGGAAGGGATGCTAGACAAAGAGGCCAAGAAGGATCTGAACCAAAAGTTCTTGCTGAGTTTCTCCTAGTATATTATCATTAGATCATACAATTTTTGTCCAGTTGTACTTCCGCAAGACTGCCATTCTTCACTGAATCCAAATAAAAATATACAGTTTCTCCTGGGTCTTTGGATCTTCATTTCTGAAGTCTCCCATGTCATGTTAAAACTTTGATAAAAAAAATTTGTTATGTTTTTCTCTTGTTAATCTATCTTTTGTTGTAAGGGGGTCAGCCATGACTCTTTCAATGGGTGAGGAAAAGATGTTATATTTTTGTCCCCTACAGAAGGAATAGGGAATCGAACTTGGAAGATACTTTGGAAAAAAAGCTAAAGTCAAGCCAGGGTCAGAGACATAGCAATTGAAGGGAGAATATTATATGTGGAACTTTACTTTTATTTTCTCACTTAACCTTCGCAGTAACCCTTATGGTCATTTTGCAGATGAGAATGGTGGCAGAGCTGGTATTCGCATGGACTTTATCCGGTCCTAAAGCCCAAGGCCCTTCAGCTACACAATTCAACATCACTCATTTATTCTAAAATCTTTTTTTAAAAAGGATCTAACATACTGGTATGTGTCAAGGTCTGTACTAAAAGCTGCAGATAAAGAAATTAATTAAAGTTTCTGGAACTCACATTCTAACAGGGAAAACAAACAATAAATCAATGAATGAATAAATGTATAATTTCACATGGAGATAATGCTTCAGAGAAATACAAATTTGGAGAGAGAGCAAAGAGCAGGGAGTGAGAACATCGTCAATACAAGAAGCACCATGGGAAAGCATCTAGAAAGTCTGCTGAAGTGATGTATGCAAGGTAGTCTCATCTCCTGAGAACCTTGGCCCACTAAAATCATGAAAAAACTTATGGGCAGACAAGGAATTGGCAACTTTTTAATTTGGTAATTAAAAAGTATACAAGTACATTTTTTAAAAATCCCAAACAATTGCGTCTCCTAATACCCATGAATAAAGGGCATCTTAACATGAACAAAAGTGAAAGTATTTGGCTGTATAAAAAAACTATCTTCACTCATTTTTTCTCACTTTTATGCAGATTGTTGAATGATTGACCATGAACTGGCATTTGAAAACATTAGTTTTGCCCAGAGGTGTTCTGTATTCAGAGAAGTAGCTGGAATTGCTTACCAATAGTTTAATAGTAGTAGTAGTGGTAGATAATATTTATTGAATTATTTTAATGTTCTAGGTGCTGTGCCACAAGCTACTTATGCATTATTGAATAATTCTCACAGAAATTTCATAAACTAGGTATATAAGGGCTAAGAACTAGCTCTTTTTTCTGGTGGAGACTTTAAAATGGTTAGTGAATTCCTGAAACAGAGCCTGTACATAAGAGAATGTCATTCAAGTCTAGATTCAAGCTAGAATTTATCCTTTTCAATAAAAGAGAAATTTGGTTTGAGCTATTGCTTGGCTGAGTACAGGAAGGGGATAGAAACACATCTTATGGCATTTTGTCAGTTCTGTAGTTTTGGTAGATTGGGGATAGGCCATATGTTCCTTTTGTATCCTGCTGTAGTGGACATCTCTTTTCTACCTTTCCCAGTGTTCATTCTCCTGATTTCTGGTAATAGTGCCCTTATTTGACTTCAGGGACTACGTCATTCCATTGACGATGGTCTTGGTGAGACTGTCATTCATGGTGTCCCACTCTGCCCATGCCAAGGGGTGAGCAGGTGACTTGAGTGAGGCCAGTCAGAGTCTTTTGCCATGGAATGTCTCTGGAGCAGAGTAACACAAACACTGAGAGCAGATGGAGTTGTTGTATTCCCTCCCAAGAGCCCTCTGAAGAAGAGGCTGTTTGTTTTTGAATTCCAGAAACTGCTTCAATCCCTGCTCCTTTTTAGTTCTGTGTTTGTATGTTTGTTTTCTTACATTCATCTTCAATCCTAATAAATTTCTTTTTTGATTAGGTTAGCCAAAGACTGTCTCTGTTACTTGCAACTAGGTGGCAGAGCCTGGAGAATTGGAAACGCATGTTCCTAAATCAGAGAGACCTCTATTATCCTGATTTTACTATTTATTAAATATTTGGCATTGGACAAGTTGTTTAATCTCTCTAAACATGTTTCCTTACCTATGAAATGAGGATAATAGGGTTGTTGAAAAAATGAGCTGATGCATGTAATTTGCTAAGCAGAATGCCTGGACTTAATCATACAATTTGCTTAGCCTTTTCTTATCAACTCCTTAATAAATATTGGCTGCTCAGATTTACATTGGAAGACCAAAGAGAAGTATGTTTTCCACTCCCAACCCTTCAAACGCGGACCAGATAGTTTGTACAATACTAAACATAGATAAATATCAAGAAAAAAATCACAAGAATGAAATTTTACAACATCAGTGCCAGGGATAAACTGAAAACATACCAAAGCAGAAATCTATGGAAGATTTATTAGACTAGGGATTTTACAGATTTCAGAGCATTAAGAACTCACAAAATCATATGGTCCAGTATCTTGATTTCAAGTATTTAAAAGCTTCTGATTCCCATTTTCCAGCTGAGGTAACTGATGGCCTTTTACTCAATGAATATTTGTTGAATATCTACTGTGTGTCTGGCATTGTGTGCTAAGGTCTTGGAATAAGGAGGTGAAGGGTACAGCCAGGAGTGGACTGCGGACTGTATCCAGAAACAAAAGATGTACAGATGCTATAAACATAACTGAATAATGGCATAAATACTGGATGGCAATGAGGAAACCTGATCTGTACTCTTGGATCTGACTCATGACCTATATTCCGTAGGGAAACGCTAGACAGAGAAGATAGTAAAATCTCCAGTGTTTCAGTGGTTTAGCATAATGTTTATTTTTTGTTCACAAAACAGTTCCATATGGTTATTCTTTGTTGACAGTGGATTTTTTCCACCTGCTGATTCAGGGACACAGGTTTTTCCCATCTTGTGGCATCACCATTCTCAAGGGCCTCAGGGCCCTCTATCTCCAGTCAGGAAGTGGGGGGAGGGACATTGGAGAGAGCACAGTTACTTCCTAACCTGAGACAGTTATGACGACTGAGATGCCTGGAATGGACACTTGGCTTGCCCTAATAAGCCATTGATGAACGTGATCATATGTCCTCACCCAGACCCGTGGATACATGGACACGTGGGAATTGGGAAGTGTACAGCCCTTTCTTAGCAACGGCTCAACAGTACAAAATGGAGTAGAAACCAGGTGAAGATCCAGCTGCCTCTGCCCTCTAAAGGTAGAGCTTTCCTCCTTGGTCTTCAGTTCTCTAATATTGAAATGATGACCACAAGATGACACATTTTATGATACTAATAGTCTCTGAAAATTAAAGATGGTAGGTTTTTATTTGGCTCAACAAATTTGAGGTTCCATTTATCCATCAAATTAGACACACACAGAGTTGAAAACAGAAAGAATATTAAATAATCATATTATAGGTTAAGCATCCTACATCAGAAAATCCAAAATCCAAAATGCTCCAAATTTTGAAACCTTTTGAATATTGTCATGATGCTTAAAGGAAATGCTAATTGGAGCATTTCAGATTTAGGATTTTCAAACTAGGGATGTTGAACCAGTACAAGTATAATGCAAATATTCCAAAATTTAAAAAAAATATATCTGAAATCTAAAACACTTCTGGTCCTAAGTATTTTGGATAAGAATACTCAAATTATATATTACCTTGGTAATTCTTTATAGCTTTTGTGTAGAAAATACTCTATATACCTTAATGTAATATTACATATGCCATACCTTGATGGGTAAATATTTATATATCTGTGTGTGTTGGGGGATGTGTGAAGTTTGTCCTATCTAAGGAAATATTTTTCTGGCCTTACTCTGATACATGGTACTTGTGATATTTTAATATAGACATACAATGGGTAATAATCAAATCTGGGCAGTTGGGGTATCCCCCACCTTAAGCATTTATTAATTCTTTGTGTTACGAACCCACAATAATTTAAAATAAAAAATAAAAAAACCTGTTAGCTTTAATTCTAAGGTAAATTTTTTTCCTTTTCTTCCCTTTCTTCTCTTCCTTCTCTTTTTCCTCCTCTTATTTCTCTTCTTCCTCTTCTTCTTCTTCTTCCCCTTTTTCATTTTCTTGAGTAGTTGAAGAGAGACCTAAATCAGATGACTTGGTAAGGATCAATTCACTTAATGTAAATCAGGAGAAGGTGTAGATTTTATGTTTGAAGGTCTTTGAGTACGCAGAGTTGACTGGTCTTCATATATTGTCAACTATCTAGCAAGGAAAAATCAAAGGTAAATTCAATCTCACAACATCTTACATCTAACATTTCCCTACATTTGTCCTTTCATGAAGTGGAACTGAACATTTTGATTTTTACTGGTGTTTTCTATGCTGTCTGGGGCTTGATCTCTGTATCTAGTCAGTATTTTTCAACCACAGTTTGTATAAACATTACATTTGCCCTGTGCATTAATCCAAATCAAACTTGAACATAAAATTCTGATAATTAGTGATATTCTGCTATGGCAGCTGGCTCACCCAATAATTGACCCAAAGGTTGGAGATGGTGCTGCCAATGCTGCCTTTCGGTCCTTTATAGTCCTGTGTCTATCTCCATTTCTACTTCTATCTCTAACTGTGTTTACATATTGAGCATTTATTTTGGGTGGGGAGGGGAGGCTAGGATTATTTTAAATAATACAAAGACTTCATAAAAATCTTGAACCAATTTCCATTTCCTTCCCATGGCCATGACGACTAGGTGTGAGATTCTGTAGGCACTGGGCCATTAAGCAGCAGCATGTCAGTCTCTCTCCACTAATGGACACAGATATCCAAAACTGATGCACTGAGAAGCCAAGTAACTTGTCCAAGGTCACACTGCTTAGAAGTAACAATGCCAGGATTTCAGAACCTATGCTATTAACCACTAATATATTTTGATATTTTTGTTGAGACAGAAATGATGAGAAAGTGACGACTCACAGACCGAGGAACAGCAAGTACAAGCCCCTGGATTCAGATGCCTTTGCTGGAATTACGGAATGTGAACACCTAATCTTGGGAGGGTTTCGGAGTTCACTTCACCCATTGCTCTTTTGAATAAATGAGGAGACTGAGGTTCCAGCTAGACACTGGAAATCAGGTGTCCAGGTCTCCAAGGCAGTACCTGCTCCATTACTCCAGAAACCACTCATGACACTGGAGGTAAGAGGTTCTTGCAAACTCTAGGTTTTATTTGCTAGCTCTTTGTCATCTTCTTAATAAACAATGACAGTGTGGGGTTTGGTCTCACTCTATCTACTGCTGCTCAGATCTCGTTTTCTTACCTGGGAAAAAGTTGTTTACCTGCCTTTGTTGACTACCTGCAAGCTTCACATCCTGGACTTGGGGTGGGAGACAGGGTTTCGGTATGGAGAAAATAGAGCCAGCTCTGTTGCTTGGTAGATATTTGGTTGTGGGACAATTTCCTATGTGTTCTTCAATTTGGTACTTGTTCTTCACAGTCCAGATGACCAGCTTCAGTTCATAGAACAGTTCAATATAACCAACACGTCCTTGTTTTCCACACACAAGTGGTGTTTATCTTTGTCTGAATTGTTTTCCTGTTAGTGCCAGCATTTCCATCAAGCTAATTGCACAAACATGGCTCAAAAGATGGTAATATGATGTAGAATGTGTCTGAGTTCTGATTATGAAGTTGGTTTACGGGTGTCAATGTGAAAAGCAATTGTGTGAAAATCAAAAACTTCCCTAAGGAATTTATTCTACAAACACACTGTATTAGGGTAGCTTCACCAGAAGCAGATTCTGACACAAGAATTTGTGTGGAAATGGTTTATCAAGAAGTATTCCTGGAAAAACCCAGAGGGAATTGGAGAAGCGGGACAGGGAAAGGAAGGAAGCCAATAAAGGAAACAATGCACTGGTCATGGAGGCCATGAAGAAAACCAGGAAGGAAGGTCCCACAGAGGGAAACTTGGTCGCAATCCTGAAGGTGAGCACTGAAGGCAGGTAGATCACAACTGAGTGTGTTCTTCGTCAGGTAACAAGGGAGCTGGAGTATATATACCCACCATCCCACTCCTTGGTCATTGGCTAAAGCTATATAAATCTCCAGCCTTCACTTCTCCGTATTTTGGTGCGACCAATTCAGGTTGGGCTTCAGCAGCATGAGAGCAGCCTTGGAAGAGAGAAGTAAGTGCTGGCTCTGGGAGTGAGAGCACTTTGGGTGGAGGTATGTGCAAAAATGGTATAAGGATCCAAGGGAATATGGACGGACCTCTCTGCCAGGCACTCTCCTAAGATGCAATGGAAAAGATGAAAAACATTTTCTCCAGCCACTCTCATGGAGCTTATTTGGATAAGGGGAAAATAGGCAATGGCAAGCAAATAAAAAATTAATTAATTATAGTTTATGATGTGTAATAAAAAATAAGGGCTGATATAAAGAATAAGAAATCTGGGGTATATAGATGCTCAGTAAAGAATTCTCTCTGAAGATGAATTTTAAGCTCTGACTTGAATGATGAGAAGGAGTAAACCTCTCGACAGATAAAAAGAGGAACATATTTTATACACAGGGAACAACATATGCAAAGTCCCTGAGGTGGGAAAGTCAATGGCACATTCCATGAACTAAGTGAAGACTAGAGAGGCTGAAGCCTAAACCCTAGAGAGTAAAGGGGTATTTCAGTTATATATTTGCTACCTAACAAGCCACCCCAAACTTAGTGGCTTTAAACACAATTCTTGCAGCTGCAGTTTTTCTGTTGGCTTGACTAGGGTGGGATGATGTATGATCATCTTGCCCTGGCGGTTGCTACTGGTTCTCGACTGGGCAAAATCTCTAATAGATTAGCTTGGGCCTCTTCACATGGAGGCAGTATTTGAGAGAGCAAGGGCACAAACTGAAAAGCGCTTTGAGCACAGGTGCCTTGCTTCAGAAGGCACACAATGTCACTTCCACCAAATTACACTGGTCAGAGCTAGTCCCAAGAGCAGCCTGGATTCAAGGGATCAGAAAAATGACTTCGTCTCTTGTAAGAGGTGCTGCAAAGTATGTGTGGCCACTTTTTATCTACTACAGGCAGCAGCTACGATTTGCGATGTTCCAGGGATCACATTTAGCAGGTCGTTGTGGGATGTGGTAAGATGTTTGAATTGTTGAGATTTGAGAGTGTCCAATAACGAGTGTCCATCATAATTTTTTTATCAAGTTCTGAATTAGTATAGAAATAAGATAAAGATGTAAGATGCATGGAAATCAAAATTCATCTTATAACTCTTAGGGCATGATTTATATCTGTGGACAGGTGGAAACTCTAGTAAAGAACAATAGTGTTAGACAGAATTATCCATCCAATCACCAATCAGGCTTTTCAATTACTAGATGCATGGTCTTGAGCAAATTGCTTAACTTCCTTGTGTTATTGAGAATAAAATGAAACAATTCTTGCTAAGTTTTTAGTCCAGTGCATGGCAGGAAATAAGTGTTCAATTAAGTTTGCAATTGTTATTGACAAAAATAAGGAGCTCTGGGTGGTTGATTTGCATAGAGTTCATGGAGGGATGGTATTTTCTTCTTCCCTCTCCCCTTTATAAAAAGACCTTATTCCTCTTTTTTTCACAGTCTTTCCCTTCCTTTTCTTTCAACATCTTGGCATTTACCCACACAAATGCCTTCAGCACAAGAATATAAAGGACTGAAGTAGAGAAGAACTTTTGTAGAACTGGACAAGTAAATGCTCAGGGTTTATTATCTTAGTGAATTTGTTGGTGAATTTAAATAACAGTAACCAATAAATCTCTTTTTTATATTCCATCAATAAGATAAAAACAAGGAGAAGTATTACTTGGTGTCAACTAGTGTGACTGTTTCTAAGGGGACAGGAGAGGAGTGTGTCTGTGCATGTGAGCCCTAGTTTATGTGAAATAATTCCTCTCAGGAAAACATCACTAAAACACACCTGTGCAAATGAGTGCAGGCACTCACACAGCCAAATGACTAATTGTTTCTGTCTTCAACACTTTGTATAGAATTTCAGGCATCCACAAATTCCATAATTTATTGGATGTCACTGCTCATACAGAAAGGATGGTCATTATCTTAGACATATTTATGGACCTGGTTAATGCTAAGTTTTAAAAATGTTATTGAGGATTTAAATCAAGGCAAGTGACTTCTACCCAGTACCTAGAGATTTGCAATTTGCTGGCCCCCTTTCCAGAGTGAGCTTACTAGATATGGAAAAATTATTACATGGTCATATAAAAACGAAACAGAATAGCAGAGAAGGCTTCCAGCCCTAAAGAGCAATGACCTATGAAATGGCTAAAGGAAATATGGAAATGTAGTCTCTCAATTAAAAAGAGAACGAGAAAGAAAGTCCACACACGGAGGTAGAGGGCATAGCTAAGCACCGAGAGACTGTAGTTCTATCGACAGACTCGTAAGTACTCTTTGAAGTCAATTTTTCTTGGATGACCCTTTTTTGCCTTCCTACGCCTACCTCCACAGTTTTTTGGTATCCTCATCTTAATCCTAGAAAATCTCTTCTTAACAAGGATGTTCACCGCTAGTGTGTGGCAGAGCCACTGTGCGCTTCTGGGCAGGCTGGTTGCATCGTCCCGGCTTTTCATCACTCTCTCCATTGCTAGGTGTCCTTGCTCAGTCACTAAACCTCTTTGAGCCTCGGGGTTTCTCATCTTTAACTTGGGGCTTCTCTGTTCAGATTGCTGGTATAAGGATGAAATCTGATTATAATTCAGATTCTTGGCAAAGTGTCCTGAACTTAGTGAACACTAGCTAAATGGTAGCTACTGTTATTCTTGGTGGTGTGGTTTGCCCCCAACTTTCAACTTCTTCAGCAATGCTCTTGATTAGTAATTTCACAAAATTCTTAGACTCCTTCTCTTCAGGCCACTTCTACTTTAACTTGTGCTGTTCATGCCCACTTGATCATGTCAAACCATGATCATGTCAGCTGAGCTTTCACTATCTTTCCTTGCTTCTCATTCCTGGTTAATCTTTTACATTTTTCCATTGGCCAAAAAACTCTTAGTGTTAATTTGATGATATACGTCATCCTCCAAACCATGACATTTTCAAGACTGTAAGAAAAGTCCAGGTTAAGTTGGGACTCCCCAGGACAAAGCAGGTCATGTGATCATCCATACTCCTGTGCAGGATGTGGAGCTCACAGATCTTCTCCATTAGGTTTCCCATTGATTCGTTGTGAGAAGCCCCAGGCTTGTCAATCCAAAAGATTTCTTCCAATAAAAAAAAAAACCTTCTACAAAACAGGGTTGTTAGCCATGTCCTCTGGAAAGTCTTACAACACTGAACCCTTTGAGCCTTTTTTTACTCAAAAATTTGTTGTGCTTTACAGTCAGGCTGGGTACTCAGCTACAGCCTTATTGGTGGCTCCAATACTAAAACATGTTCATGCTGTCTGGTAAATAGCTGCTGGCCTGAGCTTCCCACACACTCACCACCCCACCCTGGCTGCTCCAACCACTCCTTCAGGATCCGTGGACCTCCCGCAGCTGAAGAATTAATATTCAGCGCAGCACAATGGTCAGCATTATGCCATGGGACTCCCCAGGGTCTTGTTCCATATCCCCAGGACTCCACTCAAGGCCTGGGAGCCCCAAGCGGGCAACACCATGAGAGAAGTTCTGTTGCCCACTTCCTGCTAACCTGCCAATCAGTGAGCAGTGGCTCTCACACTCCAGCCTTCATCCTAATGCTCCTGACCAGGGACCTTGTCAGAGGATGCATAGATACCAGCAGGGAAAATGGTCCCATTATGTCTTTGTCATCATGTCAGGAAAATGTTCATCCATAAAATTTTAGACAGCATCCTTCAATCCTAGTTTTACTATTAACCTGCCATGGGATTTTAGGCCAGTCCTTTAACCACTCTTAGATTTCAGCTTCCTGAATATCTATCTTAGTGCATAGGGTTGCTGTGATAATTACAAGACGAGATGTGCACTAAAGTGGTTTGCGAGTGGTTGTTTGTTACATATGTATAAGACGTTAATGTCACTGCTGCAATTATTACTATTCAGTGTCACCCATGATCTACAGATATGTTTTCAGACAGTGCTTCTATACCAACGTGTGTCTCGTAGAGAACGTTAGAGCAGGACAAGTTAGAGATCATCCAGTCTAAAGATAGGAAACTGCCAAATATTTAGATGGGGACCAATATCTCTTAACTACATAGAGTTTTTTTTCCTTCTTCTTCTTTTTCTTTTTTAAATTCAGTTACTAGCATTGACGTGTCAAGAGATTTTTACATCGTAATACAGATTTTTTGGCATCTCTTAGAAAAATTGGCCTACATTCCAAATAAATCATACAGGTCAAACATCAGCTGAGCTGAAGAGGCTGCCTCTTGTACAAACTGCACACGCACAGCAGCTGCCCAGGCGGCCTCCACGCTCCATCCTAGACTCCTCATTTTCTAACATCAGGCGGCCTCCAGGGATGGGGCCATTATAGGCCTTTGAGTTGGCCACCTGCTTCCTGTCCCTCCCAGTTGGCTCTCCCCTATTCCAGATGAGGAAACTGAGGCCCCCAGCCTGCTCTTTGTTTTACTCTAGACGTCCTTTTTTACCACACCGCTTATTGTCTGAGTCCATGTTCTGTCTTCTCAACCACATAAGAGAGATCATATCTTCTATTTTATTTCATTTTATTTTATCTTATTTTATTCTTAACCCACTGCAGAGTTCATTTTACAGTAGCTTAAAAAAATATTGACAGACTCTTTCTGCCTTAACCTGTCTTCTAGGAAAAGCCTTTTAACCTCTCTTGAAAACAGACTACTGGGTCTATGTAAAAATAGTGTTTAATAATAGTACAGAGAGCATTTGATTCTTTTATATGAGTGCAATTGGTAGTCACCTGAGTACTTACATATTCATGACCTCATTTGATCTGCAAAGGAGCGGAAAGACAGAAAGGGCAGATAATAGCACTGCCTGAAAACAGGCTCTTAGAAACAGGGTCCTCAGGCACCAAAGCTCTATGCAAATATCCAGCATCTCATCCCTGCTGACAAGAGCAGGAAACAAGGGTCAGACACAGAAGAGTTGAGCCAAAAATAAGACACTGAGTTGGGACCATAACCAGGTCTCCTGTTTTTGTCTGGAGCCCCGGAAATATAGACAGAGCGGGAAGGAACCTGGGGAATAACTGATTTCAAATTCTTCACTTGACACAAGGGGAAACTGAAGCCCTAAGGAGGGAAGTTACCACCTCCACTTTCCGTTATAACTGAAACAAGTAAGTTAAGAATATGGAATTTCTAAAGCTTCGTCAAGAATTCTATTTTGATTCTCAAACCAATTTCCCAACCCCACAGTGATATTTCTATATTAAAAAAATAGAGAAAACAAAAAATAGCTAAAACTAGAACATTTTAAAAGGCTAAGGTCATCACACTCTCTTAATGCATTTTAATGATGCATTGATTAATGCATAGCAATTTTTCTCTGTTACTGAAATCTGTTTTTTTTAAGTGAATCGATAAGTGTATGTGTATTCTGACTTTCCTCCTTTCTTTGTCCTTACTTTATGCCCTAAACCTATTATTTTCTCTTTCTCTCTGTATTTTCTCAAATCTTCTGTCTTATTTCATCTGTACATTATGGTGGGAAGTGTCCAGACCTGGAGCCAGAGAGAGCTGGATTCAAACACCTTGATTTCCTTGTACCAGTTGTGTCAAGGTAGAGAAATCACTCCTCTCTGGCGTGCTGTGTTTATCTGGAAGTACTGCTCTTTAGTTACTGTCATCCCCTCTCTAGCTTATAGGTTGTTTGCTCACTGACCCATTCTCAATGTACTGTTTTTGAATCTATGCCTAGTTTAATGTTTGCATAATGTAACTACCTGTGCCTGTCACCTCCAAGGTCTAAGGGAAACAGACAAAACTGGGTTGGTTCTGCATTTACAAGCTGTGCAAAATGGAACATCTTTAAACCTCACTGAGTCTCATTTCTTCACTCATTCACTGAGCAACTGTAATGGGGCAGGCAGTGTTCTAGGCACAGGAGACACAGCTGGAAACAAGATAGCAGATCTGTTGAAGCTTTCATTCTGGAGGGGGAAAACAATAAATAAACAAACAAGCTAGGAAAATGTCAGATTGTGATGAGCATTATTCAGGTATGATGTAGTATTACCTGTTTACATGCTTTTACCAGGTCTACTTCTTTTCCATTTTGCCTACTATCTTGTAATTTGCTTGTATATTTATTTTTTCCATTAGAATTCAAATTTATGAAGAGAAGAGACTTTGTCATTTTTCTTCTAAATTCTGAATTCTTACGTGGTGTCAGCTGTAGTGAATCTGCTCAGTAAAAATTTGTTCAAATTTTGAAAATTGGCTTCATTTTTGCCTTCATCTTATTTTTCCCAGTGCTTATTTCCTTTATTCCTGATTTCTTAATGTACCCTTAAAAATATAAGTATTTTTATAAACTACTATAAATCTTTCTGGAATGAGATGAGTTTATACAATTAAATAGCAAACAAACAAATAAATAAATAAATACAAGAAACACCTAGAAGGTATCAAATGGGTAAATGAGTAAATTAACAAGTATGTCAACCTATATTAGACAACAATTGAGTTGGAATACAAACTTTCCAGCTTCTGCTAGTTTTGTGACCCAAGAAAGGAGCTTATCTTTGCTGAGCCTCAGTTTTCTTATCTCAAATATTGGGCTAATGTTTTATCTGCATCATATCTTGAAAATATCAGATGGTATTATGTATATAAAGGATTATGTATATAATAATAATAGCTCATCTCTTTGAGTGCTTACTTTATACCAGTGCTTTATATTTATTAAAGACTAAGACACAAAGTGTTGATCATCCACTTTGTGATATCATCAAATTGTGATAAACAATCCAATTTTCTTAATCATTACTCTAGACTTTCAGAACCACAAAGTGCGCATTCAATAAAAGATAGCCATTATAAGTCTGAGGTTTTATTACTTTTTATTGTATTATCTTACTAGCAATATTGAACAACTTGCAGAAAAGCATTCTATGAGAAACCAAAGCATGGACCAATATTCCTGATGTAAATGATTATGACCCCAAACCAGAACAAATGTGTACCCTTGTTTGCCAGGGACTGTCCTTGTTTGGTCTAGTTGTACTAGCATAAGTGCACACTCCCTATTATTACAATGATGTTCTGATTTATATAGTTACTCTATCCTAACTGATTCACATCCAAAGCCAACTGTGCACAAAGGACACAGAGGAAGAAAAAGGAACACAATGCAGGTTCATTCTGTAAACATGTCTTCCACCTCACGAACACATCTGCAAAAGAGGCTTTGATTTATGTGTCCTGATTCATGGCAATTGGAGGCGTGGAAGATTTGTCACCTTGGATTTTGAGGGTCTAATTATTTACACTCTAAAACTATGTCTTCACCTCTGAGGAATGATAGAGGGATGGAATGTGAAGTATCATGTTAATGGTAGGGCTACAAAAATCAATGGCAGAATCAGGGATGAGAGCCATTTAATCTCATTTCTGCAGCTCGAGGTGCCAGCACATCTGTCTTTCTGAAGAGTATGCACACAGCTCTATTAGGTGCTGTGCGTGCTATAATTCTGCTGTAATTGCAATAGCATTATAAATTATTGTCATAACACCATGGAATGAGTGTACCAGAGCTCTGGTTCATGGCTCTGTGTTTTCTATATGTGCGACCATTTATTTTTGGAGATGGTACAAGGAGCTGTGAACATAAATATGCCCACATTCTCATGTCACATTAGTCTGCTGTCTGCTTCTCTGATCAGCTTTGTGAGATCTTGCAAAGCACTAAGAGAAGGGAGCTCTGTGTACTACTATACGCAGTGATGCTACTAACTAGCTATGTAACCTTGTGAAGGTCATAGTCCCTACCTTACTTTCATGTTGTATAAAATAAGTACATTGGATTGAATCACAGATTTCCAAATTTCAGCCATGTTTTTACCTCCTCACTTTTTGGGGGTCATTTTGTATATTATATGTAGGACATATTTTTTTAATATTTTTTTTAAAAATGCACAATACAAAATCTCTGTCATCACAGTGTTATGCAAACAACATGCATGTTGATGTGGAAAGGGAAAGTAGCTTTCTCCAGATTTGACTGTTTGGGTGATAGATGGAAAAGGACCAATGTCTTCTTTTTTATCCTATGTAGTTGCAGTCTTCTCTTTGAGTTTCTCAGACTTTTGTTTTAGCTCACTGTCACTCTCATGAGATTTGGTGCACGTCCTGGCCGACACACAGCTGGTGCTAAGAACGTGCCTCCTGTATCTTCTCCTCCGTGTGTCCACCCCCCTTTTCCTGGTGCTTTAGACGCCCTTGGGGTGATCCAATAACACCATAAATCTCCAATCTCTTTTACCATAGTGGTGAACCCTTGAACCTGCAGACATTCTTAGGATTCCACCTCCATACCTTTTGAAGTTGAGTTTGGAGGCAAAGTGGTGTCGTGCGTGTCCTTCAGGCAGATCCACACCATGCCATCTCTTCCCCATCCTCTACTCTTTTTTCTTTCTGGTAGCACAGTCTACCAGTCTTTCACATAATACTTATGAAGACTTCCTCCCTTGGCTTTGAGGAAAGGTGACATATCCCTGTTTCATAATCATTCTCCCTCCCAAAGTCAATCTCTATCCAAGACTCCCCTTTCAATACAGGAGTAGGAGGAAGTGAAAGGGAATGTTTTTGGAAGGGCTGATCCTCTAAAATTCTAGCTCTGCATAAACTTCTGGGAAGGGGGCAAGACTCAACCACTAGTGGTTGTCTTAACGAAAAGAGTGTTTAGTTCTTTAGGACTTAAGGTTAGCTTTAGCTAACTTTGTACAGTTTCCAAAATGATACTTTCAAAACAAAATAGAAATCAGCCCATATCATGTCTAGCTTAGAATGTCCCATCATCCCACCTCACTCAAAGTAAAAGACAAAGTTTCTAAAATCATATTCAAAGCCATATTTAATCTGTCTCCCATTACCTCTCTGTTTTCACTCCCCCCACCCCCGACCCCCCGCAACCCCTAGCTTCCTGCTGTCTGGCTATTCTGAACTCCATATAGTTTCTATAAAGCCAAGACATTTCTGCGTTAGGGTTTTTAGTGCTTATTACCAGTCCTTCTTCCTGGGATATGTGCGTGTCTCCCTCTGTCACTTCTTCTGGGTCTCTGCCCAAGAGACACTTTATCTGGGAGTCCTTCTATGACTACCCTATCCAAGGTTGCAACTCCTCTTTTCCTTTGCATGCTCTAACACCACTACAGTGTTATTTATCTACAGATATTCGCCATGATTACCATTTTATATATTTTTTTGTTTGCTGTCTGTCTACTTTCTCTAGAATGAAAGTTCATAAAGGCAGAAATTTTTGTCTGTTTCCTTTACCATGGCACATTCAGTAACTAGAACAGTGCTTGGCATATAATAGGCATCCAATAAGTATTGCTAATACTTTTGAACACATAATGGTCGAATCAAATCTGTCACTTTTCCATTCTTTCTATTGCACCTCTATCTAGCTGTTCTCTTTTCTTGTGCTTGAAAAAAAATTACATAAAGGAGATAGGATCAAGACAGACAATGAGACATAGGTAGTGTGTGACTCCTCCTCAGAGAGAAATCAGAATGTAAACATATTCTCACATTTCAAACATATCTAGGATGGAAGGCCAGGATTCACCAAGGAAATGACAGGAAGCACCAAAATTGGGAAAGGAGAGGGTTCAGGGCAACTTGCCCAGCTGGGGACAAGCTAAGAACTGAGAGGAGCTCCTGGACTTGAGGAAACAGTAAGAGAGAAGCACCTAAGACTCCACACTCCTAGACAAACTCTTAAGATAGTGGCTACAAGAGAACCCTCTGACCACCTCAGGTCTTGGACCCAACATGGGGAGCTTCCTGGAGATTGCACAGAGATATTGCTTCCAAAAGGGAACCCACATGGAATTCCTCAGGCATTTGAGCCTAGAACAGTTTGAGCTGGCGTCATTCTGAGAGCCTAGATATTGGGAACTGTGGGTACACCTGTGATAGCTGTATAGCTCTGAAGAGAGACAGAGTCCGGGTGCTCCCATGAGCTCTGATAAGATACCCCCTGCTCTGTTGTGAGCTTCCGTTGAGACTGAACCATGAGCAGACCACATATTCCAGTTTCTTCCCCATGTTGCTTGCTTGGGTGGGGCTCCGGGCTCTCTAGTCACAGTCCCAAGGTCCCATTTTAAAAGTTTAACAATGGGCTGCACCCTGCCTTTGGCACAAGTTTAGGATGATGCAGCTACAGCTGCATTCTTGCTTGGGAGGGACAGGGAATCTCTGCTTTCTGACCCATATCTAAGACAATATCCACCACCCTGTAATGAGCTGCTATGAGACCGAGCCTCAAACTGTACTCCCCATAATTTTTTGCTAATGCAACCTGCCTAGGAAGGGCCCCACCCTCTCCCGTCAGAGGCCTAGGTACCATTTTGGGAGTTTAAAGCTACCATGCTCCCTGGCCTCAGGCTGAATTCAGGCTGATGTAGCTAGAGTCTCCACGTAGTTAAGGAGGGACAAGGGAGCCCAAACTCTCCTACATACACTGAGGAAAATTCCCATCACCCTATGGGCTGCTGTGACACTAAGATACAAGCATACAGCCCTCCCCCTAATATCTTGCCCATGCTGTTTACCCTCTGCTCCAACTACTAGTTATTGATCAAGCCACCTGAAGGCCCAAGAATCGGCCCTCCAGGACACAATAATACCACTACCAGCATAAGCTGCTCTGGGGCCTAAAATCAGGCATATTCAGCCCACTGCTCCCACTGCTGGAGCCTGAAGACTGATTCAGCTGGTGTGCAAGTCACCAGGAAAACTTTACTGCAGCCTCAACTAATAACTTTATCCTAAGCCACTAAGGAAATCACAGACACCACTGACACTGTGTGCTGCCTAAGAAATCATACAAAGATCACACTGCCACAGGCACCCAAAATCAAAGCCAAAGTGTCCTACTCAATCAACAACATGTGTACATCTTCACAAAAATATTCTCCCCTTTGAAAGCAATTTCAAGCAAGTCACTTATTGAAATAAGTGACTATTACATCAGAGGTGCAGGTATCAATAGAAAGACACGGAAAACATGAAAAACCAAGAAAATATAACTCTACTAAAGGACCGCAACAATTGTCCAGTAACAAATCTCAATCAAAAATAATTTCTTATAATACCAGATAAAGAATTCCAAATATTTATTTTAAAGAAGTTCAATGAGATGCAAGAGAAATCTTAAAACCAATACAGACAAATCAGAAAATCAATTCAAGACATGAATGAGAAATTTACCAAGGAGATAGATATCTTAAAAAAAAATACTTAGAAATTCTGGAGCTGAAAAATTCACTGAAGGAAATACAGGACACATTTGATAGCTTCAAAAATACTCTAGATCAAGCAGAAGAAAGTATCTCAGAAATTGAAGACAGGTCTTTTGAACTAATCCAGTCAGACAAAAAGAATAAAAAAGAATGAGTGAAGCCTTTGAGATGTCTGGGACTACATAAGTCAACCAAACTTATAAATTGTCAATATTTCCAAGATGGAAGAGACATCAAAAGGTTTGGAAAACCTATTTAAAGAAATAATCAACAAAAACTTCCCAGGACGAGCAAGAAAATTAGAAATTCAGATATAGGAGGCCTAATAATCCCAGGGCAAATGCTTTGCAAAAATGACTTCATCACAGCATATTGTAATTAGCATGACTAAAGTCAAAGTGAAAGAAAGAATTTTACAATTAGCAAAAGAAAAGCATTTACTCACCAATGTAAGAAAATCCCATCACACTAACAGCAGACTTCTCAACAGAAATCTTATAGGCCAGAAGAGAATGCGATGATATTTTAAAAAATGTTGGGAAAAAAAAACAAAAACCTGTCAACCAAGAATTTTATATCCTGGCAAAATAAGCTTCATAAATAAAGGAGAAATAAAGTCTTCCCAGACAAACACACGCCGAGAGAATTTGTCATCACTAGACTGATCCTACAAGCACTGCTCAAATGTGTACTAAATATGGAAATGAAAGGTAAATATTCACCATTACAAAAACACATGAAAATATAAAAGTCAAAATCTCACAACAATCATATATATGAGGAAGAGGAAGGAATTAAATAGCAACATGACAGAAGTTCAGCAAACCATAAAGACAAAAGATCAGAGAAATAGAAAAGATTTATAAAATAATTAGGAAATAATTAATAATGTGACAATAACAAAGCCTCATATATCAATATTAACCTTGAATGTAAATGGATTAAATGCTCCACTTAAAAGATACGGATTGGCAGACTGGATTAAAAAATGATCCAATTCCATGCTGCTTAAAATAAACTCACCTTACCCATAAAGACACATATAGACTGAAAGTAAGGCGGTGGTAAAAGATATTCCTTGCAAATAGAAACCAAAAGTGAGCAGGATCTACTATTTGATCCTGCAATCCCACTACTGGGTACCTACTTAAAGGAAAAGAAATCATTATACCAAAAAGATACTTGCACTTGTATGTTTATGAAAGCACAATTCACAATTGTAAAGACACAGGATCAAATTAAGTACCCACCAACAAATGAGCAGATAAAAAAATATGGTATATATACCATGGAGTACTACACAGCCATAAGAAAGAAAAAAATAATGTCTTTTGCAGCAACTTGGTGGAACTGGAGGCCATTGTCCTAACTGAAGTAATTCAAGAACAGTAAAATAAATGCTGCACGTTCTCATGTAAGTCGGAGCTAAACTATGGCTATGCAAGGGCACACTAAGTGGTATAATGAACATTGGACAGTCAAAGGGGGAGGATGGGAGGTGGTAAGAGATGAAAAATTACTTATGGGGTACAATGTACACTATTTGGGTGATGGGTACACTGAGATCCCAGACTTTACCATTATGTAATAGATATATGTAATGAGATTAAATTTGTACCTCATATATCTAGTAAATTTTTTTAAAAGGAAAAAAATTACACAAAATAATTCTTGTTATACAAATATTTCAGAAATTATATAAAGTTTTATATAGCGAAACATATCCCTTCAAACCTTGTGGCTCTTAATACAATTTCTTTATGCATATACAAGTATTATATACATGTTGGTTCTCCTTTGCCTATTTTCTATTGCTCTGCTTTTCTCTACTCTTTTGAAGTTTCTCTGTCTTTCTCTCTCACTCCCTCCTTGCTCTCCCTCCCCATCTCTCTCTCTCTCTTTGTTTTTCTCTTCTCTTTTTCTTTCATTTCTTCACTTCGTTTTTACTTCTTTTGATGGGCAATCTTCATCTTATGGTAAATTTTGCTTCTCTTTTCCTTATTTGTTAATAGTATCTTTGAATTATTTCCTTGTTTTTGTTTTATTATTCAATAAAACAGATTTTTTTCTAGACAAGCTATATTCAAGAGATTCTTATGGATGGGAGGATAGCATCAAAGTCTTCAGACCTGAGAGGCTCTCTCCTTGTCTGTTGTTAACATGATCCCTACAAATATGGCTGGTTTGTATGAGTGTCACTTGAGCCTTCTCTGCCTCACCACCCAACTCACTCAGCTCTCTTACTTATTGCAAAAGAAGGTGATAGCTTTTGCTCTTTAGCCATGAACCCCACATTTAGGAAGTACATCTTTGCTTGTGCTTTCTATGATTTGACACTGCTGGACCCTCTTGTCACTTGTTCCCATCTCTTCCTCCCATTTGCTTTCTACCAATCTCAGTTTTTGCAGCTTTTTTTGTATATTTATGGATTATACCTGTCTCCTAGTTTTACTGAAAATGGAAATTGCAATTTTTTAAATGTTATTTTTATTTTTACTTTTTATTTCAGAGCATTATGGGGGTACAAATGCTTTGGTTATATAAATTGCCTTTGCACCTCCCAACAAGAGTGCTCCTCCCCCAGACAACATGCACCACATTCGTTGGTGTGGATTTACCCATCCCCTTTCCCTGACACATGCCCTACCCTATGAATGTTATTTCCCATATGTGTATATTAGTGTTGATCAATTAGTACTAATTTAATGGCAAGTACATGTGGTGTTTGTTTTTCCATTCTTGTGATACTTCATTTAGAAAAATTGGCTCCGTTCCCATCCAGAATAATACAATAGATAGTTCATTTTATTTTATCATGGAGTAGTACCCGTGGTATACATATACCACATTTTGTTCAACCACTCATATATTGATGGGTACTTGTGTTATTTCCACATCTTTGCAATTGTGAATTGTGCCGCTATAAATATTCTAGTGCAGATGTCTTTTTTATAGAATGTCTTTTTTCCCTTTGGGTAGATATGCAGTAGTGGGATTGCTGGATCAAATGATACATCTATTTCTAGTTCTTTGAGATATCTCCATATTGCTTTCCACAGAGATTGTACTAGTTTGCAGTCCCACCAGCAGTGTATGAGTGTTTCTGTCTCTCTGCATCAACACCAACATTTGTTGTTTGGGGATTTTTTGATAAAAGCCATTCTCATCAGAGTTAAGTGATATCTCATTGTGGTTTAGATTTGCATTTCCCTGATGATTAGAGATATTGAGCATTTTTTCATATGTTTGTTGGCCTTTAGTCTATCTTCTTTTGAAAAGTTTCTGTTCATGTCCTTTGCTCACTTTTTAATGGGGTTATTTGATTTTTTCTTTCTGATTTTCCTGAGTTCCATGTAGGTTCTAATTACCAGTCCTTTATTGGATATATAGCATGCAAATATTTGTCCCATTCTTTAGGTTGTCTATTCACTCTAGTGATAATTCCTCTGGCTTTGCAGAAGCTTTTTAATTTGATCAGGTCCCATTTATTTATTTTTGTTGATGCTGTGATTGCTTTTGGATCTTCTTTGCTTGGGATGATCTTTGCCTAGGCTGGTCTCTATAAGAATTTTTCCAACATTTTTTTCTAGAATTCTTATGGTTTCATGCCTTAGGATTAAGTCTGTTATCCATCATGATTTGATTTTTGTGAGATGTGAGAGGTGCAGATTCTGTTTCAGTCTTCTACATGTGGCTATCCAATTTTCCTAGCACCAGTTATTAAATAAGGATTATTTTCCCCAGTGTATGTTTTTGTCTTCTTTGTCAAAGACCAGATGGCTATATGAATGAGGATAGTTTTATATCTGGGTTCTCAGTCCTATTTCGTTGCTCTATGTCTCTGTTCTTGTGCCAGTACCACATAGTTTTGGTTAATACAGCTTTGTATGATAGTGTAGCTTGAAGTCTGGCAAATTGATGTCTCTCAATTTGTTCTTTTTGCTTAAAGTTGCTTTAGTTATACAGGTTCTTCTCTGGTTCCATACAAAGTGTAGAATTATTTTTTCTAGAACTGTGGAAAATGATGTTGGCATCTAAATAGGGATTGCATTGAATCTGTAGATCACTTTGGGTAGTATAGATATTTTAACAATATTGATTCTGTCAATCCATGAGCATGGTATGGTTTTCCATCTGTTTACATTCTCTGCTATTTCCTTCCCCCTCCCTACAGAGGTCTTTCATCTCCTTAGTTAAATATATTTCTAGGTATTTTACTTTCTTTGCTGCTATTGTGAAAGGTATTGAATCTTTGGTTTGGTTCTCAGTTTGACTGTTATCGGCATATATGAATGCTACTGATTTGTGTACATTGATTTTGTAACCTGAGACTTTGCTGAACTTATTTATCAATTCCAGTAGTCTCATGGTAGAATCTTTGGGGTTTTCTAGATATAAGATCATATTGTCAGCAAAGAATGATAGTTTGGCCTCTTCTGACCCCATTTGGGTACCTTTGATTTCCTTCCCTTATCTGATTGCTCTGGCACCACTTCTTTCCAAAAAAATTCTTCTTAATGCTTTTAATACATGATTTCTTTGAAGAGAAGTGAAAAAGGCTGACTATCCCATTATGTTCATGTAAGAAATACTTGTTCCTTGTTTTTGACTATTTTGGTTCTCATTAGAATTCTCTAGAGAGAAGATTGGGACATTTTCTGATTTTTTTTATGTTGTGAACTTTCTGAAGTAAGAGTATTTGGGACTGTCAGTCCAGGAGTAGAAATAGAGGTTTGCTTAGTCAACTACCTTCTTTCATTCAGTCTCCTATAAAATACTTGCCTAGGGATAGAATTGTGAAGACCAAGAAAACACAATTTACATCCAAAAGGAATTTGTTTTGCTGTTGGGAAAAGCCCTACTGGATCTTATTATTAAGGTCGTTAAATATCAAATGTACAATTTCAAATCAAAGGTGTATTATATCTCAAACAAGAAGCAGTGCAATTAATCAAACTATGTGCCTAAACTATCAGCATAGTTTTGCCATCTTAACGGTAGCTTGTTTATGCCAGCAGCAAAAAAGCCTAGAGAGCAAGTGGCAATAAAATTGCAAAAGGCCTTTTCCACAACTTGTTGAGAATTAAATATTTTTCCTTGCAAGGAGTGATCCAAAGCCTGGAAGAAGTGGTAGTCAGCTGGTGCAAGGGCTGGTGAATACAGTGGATGACAGAGAATTTCCAAGTCCAGCCTCTGTAGTTTCACCAGAGTTGTTTGTGCAACATGTGATGGGGCATTGTCTTCCAAGAGGTTTGGCCTGTCTCTACTGACCTATCTCGGCTGCTTAATCACAAGCATCCTCATCGTTTTGTCCAGTTGGTTGCAGTAGACATCTGTTGTATTCTATTGACCAGGTTTCCTGAAGCTGTAGTGGATAATACCAGTGCTGGACCACCAAACAGACACCATTAACATTTTTTTGATCAATATTCAGCTTTGGATTGTGTTTGGGCACTTCATCTTTATCCAACCATTGTGCTGAGGTAATGATTCTATGGTGGGGAACCCCATGTGTTCATCTTGCTCCACTTTTCCCAAATGCATACTCTAGGTGTTAATATCTTAAATATATTTTTTAAATGGAGCCACCATGGCAACCACAGCTTTGTGTCTGGCCTTGAAGGGTAGGTAAAGTTCCTTTGGCCTTTGTATACTGTGTGCTCTAAGCCACATCTCCAGCTGGGTCACCAAAGAACTTATAATTGGAGTCTTAGGCAAAGGCCATCTAATTATAATAAAGTAGCACTGAATTTCCTATTTGTCATTTTCTCTTGTACATACATCTCTCTCCGGGGCTTTGTAAGAAGAAGAGGCGGCTGGGTCTTGGCGGTGTGTAGGTATTCATGGATCCCATAAAGACCATCTACAGTATCCCCAAACTCACCATAATCCCAAACAGAAATTGTCAGTACATTTCAGCTATCTGTTCTGCTCTTTTTCCCACTTATCATAGCTAGTTTAGCAGTTGTTGTTTTATTACCCATGTGTGCAAGCACAGTTTAGCAGGGCACTAGGAAAAATGATCTTCAGCTTTAATTGCAGCCACATTAACTGCTTAAGCAAAATCATATGTTTATCACTTCCCAATGTTTTAAAAGTGTTGGTTCAATCTGTTCTGCAGATGCATTTTAAGATGTATTATAAACTGGCCAGTGTGACTTTGTGAGTGCTTAGATTATGCTTATAATAACAGTGCAAGTAAATAGGCCACCACGGGAATGTACAAAGCAGCAGGACTGATGAGTTCATAATGGATCTTCCCTTTGGTAAGCAAATTGGCACCTGCTATTCTTTGAACATCACTAGGGCAGATAATTTTTCCCTTCCTCTGTGCATTGTTGAGTCCAGAGTTTCTTGACTTAAGAAAGAAATATTTTTGATCCAACCTTTTGAGGGTAAGAATGGAAAGAATGTTTTAGGCAGGGAGAAGTATAGACAGAAGAGCACAAGTAAGTGGAGTAATATGTTCAGTATTATCAAATGTCTTGTGTGGCTGGAAGTTTGGAGCAGGAACAGGCAATAGCGTGAGTGGGGGAATTAGAGACAGGCATGGAAGGTGGGAAAGAGCTTGATTTTGAAAAGGCTTGTCTGCAACCTTAGGTATCATGGGCATTATTCTTTGGACAATGGAGCAATATTAAGTGATTTTAAGAATGGGAGTGATATGATAAATTTTATATTGTAGAAAATTCATTCTGGCTGAAATTTTGAGAATGGGTTTAAAGGAGGAAAGATTGCACATAAGGTTAATTTTGAAACTACTGTGGCAGAGAAATATGACATTAATGGTGATGATAGCTTGTCAGGCACTGTGCTAGTCATGGTACATTATGTGAGTAAGTTCTCATCTCAACTCTGAGATGGAGAACATAATTTTCACTGTTTTATGAATAAAAACATAGAAATCACACAAAGGCTAAGAGGCAGAACTGGGATTCCACACTGATAGGTCAGGTTGCAGAGGTTGAGTATACTCTGGAGTTCAAAACATGGGTGCTTGATACAAGCCAGTCCTGTAGATCACAGATTTCTAGATGAGAAAAGTGCTTATTCATTGGATTATTTTATTTCATCTATTGATTCTTTCCAACATTGATTAGCTTGAAACATAGCATTTTTTTTACAAGGATATTTTGGAGATAACTAAGATAATTTACTAGACTCTAAAATTTTTCTTACCCATCTCTGGGAAGTTTCCTGTGGAGTTGTAAAGGAGAAGATGAAAATTCAATCCAATATTTATAAAGATTTTCAAATAAAGAGAGTTTTTCCTCATATTTATAGAAACTTATGGAAAGTATTGTCCCGGAAGTTCTCTGAAATCCTTGAAGGCAAATATAAGTCAAACAAATTACACTTAATAGCAGGGCTGATATTCTACAAATGCAAGAAATTTGGTCTGTTTTCCATTTCCATAAAAAAAAGTTAGTGCCCAGCACTATATCTCTTGGCTAAAAATAAGTCTCCTGAATGTAAGGTTCAGAAGGAGTCACGTTTTAGATGATAAAATTAGAACACCATTTAGGTATCCAATTTTCACAGAAAATGAATTGTTTTTAACCATTCAATTACTGAGTTTTTGTTTCTTAATATAAAAGCAAGGAATGGATTAATTTCCCCAAACGCCTTAAAATAAATTAGGTTGCTCTCCTCCCTCCTTCTCTCCCTTCATTTCCCTCTCCCTTTCTTTTGTACTCCCTCTTCTTCTCCCTCCCTCCCTCTTTCCTTTGCTCCCTTTTTATTTAAGCATTAACCAAAAGCCAGGGCAATCCATTTGAGGGAAAAACCAGCTCTTCTGTCTTCCTCCTTACCTTGTAAAATCTGCACAACGTTGACAGAATGTTGATTTAGAATTACACTAATTGACAGTGAAAGACTTCATATAATCCTGTTTATGTGACCTCCAATAATGTTGAAAGATCAAATAAAAAACCTACCCTGGCAATTTTCAGAAGCTGTCACAGACTGTAGCAGAAATGATTTAGATGAATGAACTTCCATTTTCTACAAAATGTGAATTTGCATTTTATACAAAACCTACTTCATCATTCAGTGGGCCTGCTCCAAAACGATGACTTTTGTGGGGAACAAGTGCCTGCTTTTCTTTATAGGCACATTCAAGAGATCCTTAATAAGTGTTCTTAATAAACTACAAGTACTGGTAACTTCCCCAGAAGAATTATCACCAGGTTTTAGTATCCTTATTTAGGAGGGACACTGGCTTTCACTGCCAGTTCCAACATCATTTGCTAACATCATTGACAGTAACCCTTAGTTTTAGCAAGAGTCATCATACCTTTTAACATGTAGATATTGAAAAAAGAGATAAGATCTCTAAACAATGACCTAAAAATGCATAACAGCATTTGAGAGAGTGTTCATTCATATTTTCTTAAGAGCACAGCTTATATTTTTTATTTTATTAAAAAATGGTGATCCATACTGTTGCTTATGTTCCTTATATAACTTCAACATCCTGTGTTGCTTATGTAACTTTCAACTTTTTTTTTCCTACTCTCAAAATAGTAATTTTGAGGATCATGTACTATTTCTTGTGTTCTCTTTGCACAACAGAGTATAGTGTATCCTGTGGACTACCTTCAAGTTTCTTGAATGAAACTGTATTCCATTCTCTTTACTCTTTATCTATGTGACACCCCAGGTTTGCTTTTTGATGTAAGAAGGAGTGTCACCATCTTGGAAATCAATTTAAAACTAACAAAATAGACATGTCTTTTGGTTGTTACTCTATGAGTCTATCCTTATTGATAATGTCTGATGGATAAAGAGTTTGAACAAAATAGTATTTGGAACATAATAGGCACCAAATAATATTTTCTCATGGTTGAATAAATATAAAATCCTAGGGATTTTTTTTTTTTACTTTTTCTATTTTCTAAGCACTAAGTGCTGTCTTCGTATATTATTTTATACCTATTTTATAGGTATATAGGTATAGGTATATTATTTTATACTTTCACTTAAATGTTGTCTTGCCCAATAGGCTATGGCTGAAACCCAGTCACAGATTACCTTTAGACTCAAAATACATTAGCTCTAGACACCCACCCATACCCCTGCTTGCCAGCTGTTCAATAAGGCATTTAAACCACTCTCAAAATGCCCCTCAATTTTGGACATTTTCAACAGGGTGTATCAAATATGCTGTCAGATGAGTCTCAGCTGTACCTTCCAGGCTGGATCCACCAAATTCCCCTTCTCCCATCCTGGCTCCCTGTGGCTGCGTGAACACAAGAGGATTTCTGTAGTTTTCTTTCATTGCCATATTTTCAGTGACTCTGACAGGTGCTCAACAAATATTTGTGAATGAATGGCTGCTGCTGATGAGGCCATTTGAAGGCACATCAATGCTGCTATTGATGGTGCCCATCTTTAGAATGTCAATGTCATGTCCAGAGTGCTGGCTCTTCAAAGTTCTCCTCAGGTGTTTTGCCCACATGGCTGGTTTGGATGGAAAACGTACACGAAGACATTACTTTGCAAATTGATTTAGCCTTGAATCTGTCTTTTTGATGGATTATAATTGATGAGAAAAGAAAGGGAATTGACTGACGCTGTAAAAATGAGGGAGGCAGGTTGAGATACACAGATTGAAGAATAAGAGCTAGTGCAAGGGATGCTATGTGAAAGCAAAGACTTACATCCCTTCATTCTGTGTACAAGGAGATTAGGATGCTGGAACAGATTGATTCAGAAATTTATGAAGGGTGGGAAATAGCTACAACTCACAGACCAAAAATTCTTAAATTGAAAAAAAAAAAAAAAACCTCAAACAGAGGTCTTTTAATGGATGCATGTGTTCAAGAAGCTTTCTGTTTTTGCTGATTTTTTGACTCCTAAAGATCTGCCACTGATCTGTCCCATCCTGAGGACAATGAAGACCCAAACTGACATCAGTTAAGCAACATCCTTTCCACCAGAGATTGGCTTTTGTGTGCTAAGAACAAACAGCACTAGGAATGAACAACAAAATATGTGCAAATGAGATGGAAAAGAAGTCGGTATTGTGGATGGCAGAAGGACATTGTTTTAGAATGGTTTGCCAGAAACTTGAACAAAGCTAGGATGTGAGCCATGTAGATGCCTGGGAAAAGAGTATTCCTGGCAGAAAGAATATTATGTGCAAGAGACCTGAGGTGGGAGTGGGCAGGGTTGAAATAACAGTGATCTCACAACATTATGGGCCTATTGTCAGGGTAGCATGTGGAATGTAGGTGATAGGATCAGAATAATGTCTGGAGCTTAGTAATCACTTAACAAATGAATGTTGAAAAGAATGGGAATTCCCCTCACTTGCTGATTTTTGAAGAATTAAAATGCAATAAGTATATATCTACAGCCATATTATATGGAACACAGTTGAATTCTTCAATGATTCCAAAGCCAAACACTTCAGAATCTCATAAGAGTTGATGTTGGCTGTCACGTTCCAACTGTGGAAAGAAGGTCTGATCATAAGAATCTGTAGCTGGTGTAGATTCTGAAACAGGTAAAATTATGCTATTTATAATCATTACCATATTAATCAGAGTAAATAGCAGTAGCTTCAATAACAAACAATTCCCTAAAGTATATTTTAACGTGAAAATATTTTCTTCTAACTCAATGTTCAACATGGATGCTGTTGGTTAGTTGACTCTTCTCTGCATGGTGATTTGAGGATCCAGACTCTTGATCTTTTATAACCATCTTCAATGTCCACTCTTTGTGAAAGAGAGCAGAAATAAAGGGATGCTTGTAAGATTCCTGGGAGTAGGTGAATAACTTCTGCCTACATTCCGTAGTCATATGGCCCCATCCAGGGGCAAAGGGGCTAGAAAACATAGTTGTTATCAATATCCAGGAGGAAGTAAAATACACGGAGAACATATAGGCACACAATTTCTGTGCACAGACTTTATAGTCATTATCTCATTTATATTTATAAGGTAGGGGCTATTATTTCTATTTCCTTTGAGAAAATATGTAAAAGACCATCAATCTAGTGAGTATCACAGAGATTCTATTCCAGGCCTGTATGATGGTGGGTCTTTTTCCCACCAAATAGTCATTAATTGCTACCTTGTACTGATTTCTAAGCAACAGGGCATGGTATCAGAAAGAGCGTGGACAGAGTGGAGTCCTGGGCATCTTTCTGCTGTATCCTTCAGTAGTTTGGCAAATTTGAGAAGTGTCTCTACATTCTCACATGTCAGTTTACTCATTAGAAATGGGACTATTCAATCATTAAGCTCCCTTGTAGCTTGAAAATTCATTTAAATTTTTGTTTTTACATTTTTAAAAGTATGCCTATTAGAGAATTACTTCTGTGTTCTTGCGCTAGAGAATTTTGGAGCAAACGTTCTGCTGGAATCATATCCATATGGAATACTCAGCACCTTCTTAGTTCCTTCAGCCTCCGTTCCCCTTGAAGAATTTTCCATCTGTTAGCAGATCCCACAGTCAAAGAGCAGCTGATTCCTGTTGGTTTAGGAAAGCATCCAGTGTGGCTTGTGTCCAACAGCTCCTTGTATCTTTTCCGGAGCACCCTGGGAATGGAACCTGCCAAATCGCTTTCACCCTAAACTCAGCATGAAATGTGCCCGTCCGGGCTTCAGAGTGGCTTAGCTAATAAAGCAGGAGACTGCTGAGGAAAAGCGGATACTTGCGCTACTCAGGAACTCCCTGTGCCAAGAGCCCGCCCCTCCTGGCTCCCCTGGGGAAGCTGAGGTTTCACAGGTTTTAACGTCAAGACTGCAGATGTGGCACACAGCCAGCTTCCTGGAAAGGGGATAAACGTCCCCATCAGAATATTTCCCCCCTTCTCGTCACCTTCTCTTCTCTGTCTGGTTGGAGTAGAACCTGTCGTCATCATCATTGTCTTCTGCCAGAAATGGGAGGCCGTTTTATGTTCACAGGAATGAAGAACAGTGGCAACAGATGATGTCAAACATGATAAAATATTACTATGACACGATGGTGATTTTTGCAAGCCCAGGTCTGAGACGGGTGAGGAATTTTCAGAATGTGCTTTTCACTGTCTTTTTTTTTTTTTTTTCCCAGAATAATTCAAGTCCTGGAGGTGCTAAGGATGGAGAGGAGACACAATAAGAACCCATCAGGGAAAGCAATGGCTGGCCACAGTTGTTCTGTTAAGCCCCAGGATGGCCTAACCCATTCATTCATTCATTCATACAATCATTTCAAATACTGTGTCAGTGACTGTGGTTGGCAACTGGACAATAACCCCTCCTCCTATAAATTCCTCCTCTTCTACTCTTGTCCTCTTAACCCTTCATTCCAGTTTCCTTCCCATACAGAGGTCAAAATATCTTTTTGAAAAACATAAAACATGAATTAAATCATGTCACTCCCCTATGAAAAACCTTTCAATACTCCCCATTGCATTTAGAATCAATTGCATTTGGAAACTTTTTACCAATAGTGGCCAATGAGGCCCCACCTGGGCTGGCCTGGCCTTATGTTTATTCTGAACTTATCCCGTCTCTTTCGAGGCTCCCTGTTTCTTACCACTTTCCATCACACCAGCCTCCTCCTAGTTCCTTGCACATATCAAGCTCTTAGCACAGCAGGACTTATGCACTTTCTAATACTACCACCGAAATGTTCTGAGGCCCAATTCACTGTGGCCTTGAATCCTTCTTTTTCTTTACGTCTCTGCTTAAATTCTACCTCCTCCAAGAGCCCGTTTCTGATCACTCATCTATGTTAGTTAACATTTCCCTTTATTTTCTACTGTATCATGCATTTATTTTCCTTCCTAGGAATTATCCCAATCTATGATATTTTACTTGTTTGTTTGTTTGCTTTCTGGCTCATTGACTACCTGCGCTACTCAAATGTAAGCTGCTTTGCTTTTTCACCTGTGAATGAGGTAACAAAGAAAGTTTAGATAAAGCCCTATCCCTATCATTGTCAATCTACTGGGGAGACAGATGTTCCAAGGCACAACCCAAATACAGAGTGACAATTACAGTGCCACAGGGAAGCAGGACACTAGGAGAGAAGTGCTTGGATGGTCAGAGGAGGCTTCACCAATAAGGTGAATTCTGACCTGGACCACAAACACCGAAAGTTTGTTGATGAAGAATGTGGGATAGAGCTCTTCAGTGTGTCTAACAGCACAGAGATCATTTTGTGTAGTTGAAGCACAGTGTGTACAAGATAAAGGAGGGAGAGGTAGATTGGTAGGCATCTGTGGGCAGATGATGGATGGTGGTGGAGAGAATATCAACCATCCCTAACACCTTAAATTTAGGGAACAAGTATATTCCTCCAGCTGCTGACACAGTAAGAGAGTGATGACTCTGTTGAAAGTCATCTCCTTCGTGTGCTTTGAAGGGGAAGAATCCATTTAACTACGGTTAATTTCTTGCCCTCAATGTCATCCCCAATTATATCCTTTACGTAACTCCAAGCCTATCTGTGCTTGACTTAGGTATCTTTGAGCAACTTGGAAAAAAAGAAACAAAAAAAGACATGGTGTTATTATTTTATTCTTCATTAGTGACATTCAAACATATCTTTTGAAGAAGAATCAAACCATCTCACTGTTTGATTAAGGGATATTTAAAGTGACAGGGTTTGCATATGTCTTCAGCAAGGCAGGAGTGAGTCAGCTGCCCAGAGGTGGCCCGAGTGCACTGCAAGTGTGAAGGCTGTGGACTGCAGTGTGAACGAACTGGGGAGTTGCTGCTGTAGGATTTGCATTTTCATCGCAGAGGAGGACCAGAGGTGGTAGAATAAAATGACTCTATACCAAAATAGTAAGCTGGAAGGTCCGAAAGGAGTTCCTGTGATTTTATTTGGTATTGTTGCCAAGTTAGGTTAGCACTGATTGGTGGAATTCTGCTTTTTATTAAAGCCATTTGGTCAAATTAGTTTGTTTTTGGAATTGCAAGCAGAGAGTCTGGCTAGAGAGCATGAGGAAGTGTAGCACAATGGTCACAGGAGAAATTTGAGTCAGACAGATCGGATTTGCTTTCTGGTTCTGTCCCAAAAGTATCTGTGTTAGATACTTTTGGCCAAATGACATAACCTCGCTGAGCTCCAGTCTCTCCCCTGTAAAACCGGAGTAGTAATTCCGATCGTAGAGGACTATTCTAAATGCTAGAGATAATGCATATGCAATGCTAATGATTGTGTCTGGAATATAGCATCCATCAATATAGATTAGTGGATTCTTATTATTCGTTACTCCTGCTATGACTAGAGTGATTTCTGCACGTATTTCCTAGACTATAAATTGGACAGGCATAATTCTTATCTAATTTCTTTTTATCTCCCATAGCAGCACAATGACTAGCACATCAATAGCCCTTGATAATATTTATGAAATGATTTTTAATTATTAATACATTATTTTAATTTATTAATACTTTCTTAGTCATTTTATTTATTATTAAATTCTTTGTTCAAGAATCATTTGGGTAGATTCTTTTTTCCACCCATATGCTTTTTTTAATGGATTTTGGCCAACCTCTGGGGAAGAGGGAGGAGTCAGGGAAACAATATTGTGATGTGGGTGACAATAGAGGCTTTAGAACCAGACAGCTGGTTTAGAGTCCCTGCTAAGTGGCTTTCTAGCCTCGGGCTTTTCATCTACATAATGGAGATAATAATTGGTAATAATAATTATAAGAATACATAGCTCTTGGGTTTGTGGTGTTAAGTACTAAATCTATATTACTTCATTGAGGCTCACAAACACTTTATAAGGGAGGTGTCATGATCACCTGTAAGACAAGACAAGCACACCAGACTTCTATGATGGTAATGAGGTAAAACTAGATGAGATCAGTGAAGCGCCTGGCTTGTAGAAGAGGCCCAAAGGCAACGAGTTCCATCTCCTTCTCCCTTCCTCCATCTTACTGGACATCGAGGGGCAGACATGTTCTGGGCCGCACAGCTGCTGAGGGGCTGAGCTGGGCTTCCTGGTTTATCAGCTGACTCCCAAGCCCACACCACTTCTACCAGGTCCTTGAGTTTCTAGAAGTTGTCTTTGCATTTGTATGAACCCCTCCTTTTCTTCTCAGCTCAGGGCCATTCTTCACATAACTGTTTTGGAGCCATGCAAGACAAATCAGCCAGGCACACACCTGCTCCCAGGGCCATTTTCCAGGTGACAAAGACAAATGCCTCACTTGGCTAGGATATAAAGAGCTACCTAGACCATCAGACCCTCTGCTTACACCCTGTGCTTGTGCTCTGTGAATGCACTCTGCCATTTTGCCCGTGAAAAAGCCAGCGTTGTCTGTCCAGAAGCTTCCCTGTGGGCAGTGGCCTGCTGTGCAATTGGTTTGACGCCTTGTGGAAGCTGCCTTGCATCTTTTTAAATAGCCGATGGTAGAGCATTGCTGACAAGCCAGAGCTGAGTCACCTTTGACGCAAGCTTCTTTGTGTCTGCAGTCGATTGCCAGAGAGGCTCTCTGTTTTCTGATGCAAGGAGCTGTAAGCTTCCATCTCTGCCACAATGTCACCCTGCTGCCTGGCTCTGTCCACAGAGTTCAACAAACCAGTTCAGCCAGGAGAGAGAAAGAGGGAGGGAGGGCAGAGAGGGGAAGAAAGAGAAGGAGGGGGAGAGAGAGGTTTTAGACTCTGATGAAACCTGAGTCCTCCAGATAATGGCCAAATAGCTGGCCTGACTAGACAGGGTGAAGAAGTCCCATTTGAAATCAATCTCCTTGACTTCTTATCTTGCCATTGCCACTCACTTATAAACTGGGTTACTTTGCTTCAAGCAAATGTTTCTGCTCCCTATCCCAAGCTTTTGTTTCTGCATCTGTAAGATGATGTCTAGTATTTCCTAACTCACAAGATAGTTGGGGGACTAAATTATCTAACAGAAAAAAGAAACTTCCCCCTACCCCTGACTGCCACCCCACACTGTGCTGGGATCCTCTGCTGTACACTTCTATAGGCCACTACACTCCTCCTTCCTAGAACCTTTCATCCTAATTATGTGATTAACTGTGCCTCCTGTTTAATATCCGTCATGCTTTCTAGAACAGGAGACCTACATGTATTCGGGGCTATGTCAGTTTCATTCACCACTCTATTTTGGCTGTCTAGTCACAAATCTGGCAGCAAGTTAGGTGAACAATTAAAATGTGTCAAATGATTAAATTAAAAACTATTTGAATAAAGTTCTAATTGGTTTCCGCCAGTCCCTTGCATTCATTTCTGCCCTTCTCCAAAATATACAATTTGGAGGTGACAGAGTAATTTTTAGAAGTACAAGTGCAACCTTTCATTCCTTTCCTTAAAGCCCTGCTCTTCTCTTTAGAGACAAGGAATAATGCAGGTCCCCATTCTCATTCCCTGTCTGTTCTCTTTGACAGTCACCTCTCCTCAGTGGATTTAGGTAGCTTCAGGACACTGGGCCACTTAGAGCATCTTTGTCCCTTTACGTGAGATTTATTCCCCTGCCTGAAATGTCCTCTTCACTCTGGTTCTTCTTGGAGAACTTCTACATGGTTACCTCCTCCACAAAACCTTCCTCAACCAGTCAGCCACCCCCTCTCCAAATACAATTGACCACTTCCTTCCTTGTGTCCCCAAATCTATTCTTCCCTCTATTTCCTAATAGTAATGTATTAAATATGTATTTTTTCTTTCCGCAACTAGGTGGAAAATTCTGGACGAGCTGGGGTAGGTAAGGATGGTAGGCAGGTAGGTAGGAGGGATGAGAGTGGGGCACAAGAGCCCTAATGGGTACTCAGTTGCGATGGATGAAGGAACACACCAAGTGAGGGGACTGGCAAGGCTGCAAGGACAAGTCTGTTCCAGAAATGGAGGAGTCTTTAATCCAGGGCGAATGCAGGGCATGCTACATCTGCCAGGGCACCTGCAGCAGCAGCAACTGAGGCCGAGTCCTAAAATAGACCGCACACCAGGTGAGAGCGTGTGTGCCAGCACGCCGCGCGCCAAGGTCTGGCACTCAGCCCAGAGTCAGGCGAAGCTCCAAATTAGGCTTGAATTCCCTCTGTAAGCAAACAGCAGAGCAGGGAACAGAAGCGTTTGCTAATTTTGACTGGATCAATGCTTTCTGTGCTGGAGATGGCCTAAAGCAGCTTGGAGAATGAAGCCAGGTCCTCTTGCTGAGTCAGTTGGGGGCTCCCAGCAGTGCTGGATGTGTGTGACTATGTTTTGCCTCTCACTTTGGAGAACTGGTTGTTTAGTCCATGATATCCATCTGGATTCTGGACAGTTTGAAGTAGAAAACAGAAAGTAAGAGCATGGTAGGAAGAGCCCAGGCTTTGCAGTCAGAGAGACCTGGGCTTTTCCTTCTGAGTAACCATGAAAAAGTCACTTAACTCTCTGAATCTCAGTTTACTCTTCTATAAGATGGAAATAACTATAGTATCTGCCTTATACCCTCTGAGGGTTGTGTGTAATATTATAATGTACCCCTGTGTTTAGTGGTTAACATAGAGCAGGTGTGATTTTTTTTATCTAGGGGATATTTGGCAATGATTAGAGATGATTTTTGATTGTTACGACTAGGGTATGTGATGTGGCATCTAGCAGGTGGAGGCCAGGGATGCTGCTACATATCTTATGATGTGCTGGACAATTCCTCACAACAGAGAATTATCTAGCCCCAAATGTCAACAGTGCTGAGTTTCAGAAAATCTGCCTTAGAGTAAGCTTGGCCATCTGGAGGCACAAAAATGGTAGCTATTAAAATATAATTATTGTCTCTTTCCACTTACATGTACTGAGTATATATTTAGAAACTCTGGAAGAAGCTGTGGTGCATTAAGGATGGCTATAATTTCTTTGGCACTACTCCCATTGAGATGTGGGGTCTCTGTCATCTTTCCTTGAACCTAGGCAGGCTCCGTAACAGCTTTGAACAACAAAATATGGTGTAAGTGATGTTACTCCAGTTTATGAAACTATCAACTTCTATTTTCTGCCTCTTGGAACACTCTCTTTGGGAATTTCAAGCTACCGTATCTGAAGTCTGATTTCCTGAGATACCATACTGGAGAATTCAATTGTAGATGATCTAATCGACAGTCCTACCTGAGTGCAGCCTTCCAGCCAGCCCTGCCAAGGCACCAGCCATGTGAACAAAATCTTTTGGACTCTTCAGAGCAGCCCATCCACCACCTGAGTACCACTGGTATAGTGTTGTAATCAACATCCCATTGAGCAGTAGAATTGCCCATTTGGGTCCTGCCTACATTCCTACTCTACAAAATTGGGAGATATAATAAAATGGTTGCTGTTTTAAGCTACAATGTGCTGGGGTAATTTGTTTTGCACCAATATATGACCAAACAGAAGTATCAGGTATCTTTGGGTAATTATAATGTCTTGATAAGGAATGACCCTGTAACTAAAAAAGAGAAAAATGTAAAACCAAATATTTGTATTGACAAATCAGTAACATACATTCATTATATGGAAGCCAATATGGTGGCCCTGCAGATTACTGGCTTTAAATCTCAGAGATAGAAGGTTTTACTGCTTAAATGACTACATAGAGTTATTCTGAAAATTCAATAGGAAAATATATATGAAAGTGCCTAATGCATGTATTGGCACAAAATTGGCACTTATTAAATGTTTTTTGAATTTTAATACATTTAGAGGTTAGGAAGGAAAGGATTATTAGCAAGAACTTGTGTTAGGGGGAGTGATTCATGGGAGATATAAATCTTGAGGTAAATCATAAATTACTATAATTTTGAACTGTTTCTTGCATTAAAATAGGCAACATTTGAATTTGCCTTTATTTAGAAATGAAAATAAGTTATACTTCTGTCTGGTGAGTGGCCTAAAAATGCACTTGTGTATGGGCTAGGGGCACTTTGAGAAATAATTCTATCTGTGCACACATTGAGCTTTAGTGGGACAGAGAAAGAGAGGGTAACTAGGTATGGCAGTAGAAGACAGAATTCAGTGATAACCTGGTCACCAGGGGTCACCAGGGAAGATCCTGTGACACTTCAGAAGAAGAGTTCGTGAAACGGATTTAGTAGCTCAACCCAAGCATTAGAAGGGAGTATGAGTCTTTGTGCTCTCTTTAGTAGAGTGACTATAACGTGCAAACAGCCAAGGTGGGAAGGTACTTGCAGATCACTCTCAAAGTTCCTCTGTGAGATTCCCTTTGAAAAGAGGATCATGGGGAGGGAGAAAAATGGCGGATTAGGGGAGACCTCCTGGCTCTCTGCTCCCACAGCGGGAGGTGAAGAACACGGACACCCACACGCACCCACACGTGAGTGAGGCGCTCTCCCACAGGATCGGCTTTGCGAAACTGCAAAGAAGCAGCGAGGGACAAGCAGCGCCACTGATAAAGTAAGGACAACTGTAAAAACATCCGGAGGGAGTGGGACAAAAGGAAGTGCAGCGCGGGTCAGCCGCGCCCGCGTCGGGCTGGCCCGGGCAGAGAGATCTGACTCACAGGAAGACGACTCTTCCTTCACCAAACCCCACTCCCACGCAGGCAGGGAAGTGCCAGAAGTCGGAGCGAAGCGGTAGCACAGACTGCCGAGCGGTGGGGAGCCGAGACAG
>CAUYSK010124192.1:0-62228 GCA_963575035.1 Avahi laniger | reverse complement strand
AAGATTAGATGGCTATATGAGGATGGTTTTCTATCTGGGTTCTCAGTTCTGTTCCATTGGTCTATGTCTCTGGTCTTGTGCCAGTACCATGCTGTTTTAGTTACTAGAGCCTTGTAGTATAGCTTGAAGTCTGGTAAACAGATGCCTCTCAATTTGTTCTTTTGGCTTAAGGTTGCTTTTGCTATGCAAGGTCTTCTCTAGTTCCATATGAAGTGTATAATCATTTTTTCTAGATCTGTGAAAAATGATGTTGATATTTTAGAGAGATTGCCTTGAATCTGTAGATCATTTTGGGTAGTATAGACATTTTAACAATGGTGCTTCTGCTGACCCATGAGTAAGGTATGCTTTTCCACCTGTTTACATCCTCTGCTGTTTCCTTCTTCAGCGTTTTGTAGTTCCCCCTGTAGAGGTCTTTTACCTCCTTAGTTAAACCTATTTTCAGGTATTCTATTTTCTTTGTTATTATTGTGAAGGCTATTGAATCTTTAATTTGGTTCTCAGTTTGACTGTTGTTGGCATATAGGAATTAATTTGGGAAAATTCTCAGTAGCTTCAAACATTTTTTCTGTTCCTTTCTTTTTTCTTCTCCTGATATTCCCATTGTTTGTGTGTCAGACTTTTGTTGTTGTCACACAATTCCTATGGATTCCGTTCTTTTTCAGTCATTCATCTCTTCACTTTTTCATTTTGGAAATTTCTATTGACATATCCTCAACCTTGAAGATGCTTTCCCTAGCAGTGCCCAGTTTAACAACAAGTCCATCAAAAGCATTCTTCATTTCTGTTACAGTCTTTTTTATCTCCAGAATTTTTTCTTTATTCTTTCTTAGAATTTCCATCACTCTGCTCACATTGTCCATATGTTTTTGTATGATGTCTACTTTATCCATTAGAGCCCTTGCATATTAATATAGTTGTTTTATATTTTTTGTCTGATAATTCCAATATTCATGCAATATCTGAGTCTCATTTTTATGCTTTTTCTGTCTTTTCAAATTGGTTTTTTTTTGCCTTTTAGGATGACTTGTAATATTTTCTTGATAGCCAAACATGATGTACTAGATAAAAGAAACTATGGTTATAAAGTGCCAGCTGACCCAAGCAACAAGAACAACAAATCCCCAAGAATATCCTACTCTTTCTATTCAAAGGACCAGAAAAGAGGGCAGTCTAACAAAACAGAAAACTTTTAGACAAATGTGTTACTCCAACCACACATAGGAAAAAACTGTGGCCTCGCTATTATGCACAATAGCAAAAACTGAGTGGAAGCCTAGTCTTCCACCCTTTCCAGGCTGTCACTACCTGCCAGGATGGTGTCAGAGAAGGCCAGGAGGGAGTTGGACTTTCATCCTTAATGAACAGTGATAAGGCTTCCCAATAGATATTATGAAGAGCCAGAACATCACCACTGCAACCCCCAATTTGGCAGTAAACAAATCCATCCCCCCACACTGGGATGGTGTCACAGGAAGCCTGGTGGAGAGTCAGTACTTTTACCATCACTCAGTTGCAGCAAGGCTACCCTCATGGTATCAGAAGAGGACTAGTGGGGAGCTGGAAATCCTACTCCCACCCAGCAATAATGAGGAGCCTCTTCCTTCCCCTACTTGGGTGTCAACAGATGCTAAATGGTGAACTGGAAGAAGAAATAGACAGATCCACGATTATAGTTAGAAACTTCCCATTCTTTTCTCAACAACTGATAGAGCAGCTAGGCAGAAAATCAGCAAATCAGTGAGAACATAGAAGAACTCAACAACAGCATCAACCAATAGGAGGATCTAATTGACTTTTACAGAACACTCCACCTAATAAAAACAGAATACATATTCTTTTTAAACATATCCAAGATAGACAATATGCTGGGCCATAATACAAACCTCAACAAATTTAAAAGAATTCAAGTCATGCAAAGTGTGTTCTACTTTCACTCACCATAGCAGTTCACAAAGAGTTCCCCAGAAATATTGGAAGCAGGAAAGAAGAGGTACAAATGACCGCCCCACCCCCTCCACACGCACAGCCAGGCAGAAGCATTTAAGGTCTGGTAAGATTTGAGGATGGATAGGACAGATTAGAGAAACTCTTCTGGCACTCTGCCTTACAATGGGTGCCAGGAGTGGTCTCTCATAGCTGGAAGAGAAATAAGAGAGATCAAAACATTTCCCCATGTTAAGAGTAGATGTGTGGGATCTGCTAAAGAATGAAGGCAATGCAAGAGAAATGAAGAAAATACTTCAGGCACTCAAATCCAAAGTGCTCAGAAAGGGAATATATTAAATCTCCCTCCAATCATTTGAAGACTGTGTTGAATTAAATCTAACTAAAGCAACAATATAGCTGAAACCTAGCTCAACTAAAAATACATTGACCCAGTGCTGACACTAATAGTGACAGAAGAAGGGGAACAAATATTTGGCACAAATATTATTTACTTCAGTCTCTAGATTTATCTTATGCAGGATATACAGCATTCAATCAAAAACTATGAGACATACAAAGAAACAAGAAAATATGACTCATCATTAAAAAAATAAAATGGTCAAAAGAATCAGACTCAACATGGTCCAAATATGGGACTAATCATAGAAGTGTTTTTAAATGAATAGTCACCATAAATACATTAAAGGATCTAGGCGTGAAAGACATAGATGAGCACATGGAAAATTTCATTAGCGAGATGGAAACTATATAAAAGATCTAAGGAGACATTCTAGAAATAAAACAGATAATAACAGAGCCCATCACAATTCTTTCCATGTCGTTATCAGCAGACTGGACACAGAGGAAAAAAGCACCAGTGAACATAAAAGCATGCCAGTAGAAATTATGCAAACTGGAATGCAAAGAGAAAAAAAGTGTGAAAAAATACAGCATCTAAAATCTGAAGAGAAATATCAAACAGTTTAATGAAAATATAATTAGAGTTCCAAATAGAGAGTGAAGCAAAAAAAATTGAAGAAATAATGATTGAGAATTTTGCAAAATTGATAAAGACATGTATCCATAATTCCAAGAAGTTCAGTAAATCCCAAACAAGATAAATACAAAGAAAACCACATCGATACGCAACACAAAGTGCTGAAAGCCAAATATAATCTTGAAATCAGCCTGAAAAAAAAAATCACACTTTATACTCAAGTGAACAATCATCAGAATGAAGTATGACTGTTCAGCAGAAACAATGAAGAACAGAAGAAAAAGGACTAACATTTTTAAGTTCTGAAAGAAAAAAAAACTGTCAACTTGGATACTAAATCCAGTGCAAATATTCTTTATGAAGAAAAGAAAAAATAAAGAAGTTTTCAGACAGACAAAAGGCAACAAAATTCATCTCTAGCTTACCTGTATCATAAGAAATGCTACATGATGCTCATTATTCTGACCAGAAGTACCAGAAAAAAACTTGTCTTCCAAGAAGGAACAAAGAACATCTGGGGAGAGACATATGTTGATAAAGGATTTTTTAGAAATTATTTTGATTTTATATATATGGATAATATATACATATAAACATATACCTATAAAATTTGAGTATTTTAAATCCTATAAAATTTTTCCTATTATATATAAAGTAAAAAATGCACTTTAAAATTACAATATAGCTATATCTATGCCTTTATCAAATAGATATAGATGGATATTAATAGATATATGCAAAATTTTTTAAAAGTATATTATTAACTGTTTAAATTCAAAATTATATCAATATATTTGAGATTTATAGCCTGTGTCAAAATAAAATGTATGACAACAAGAGACAATAGACAAACATTGTCAATAATTGGAAGTATATTGGTTTAAGACCCTTATACTAATTATAAAGTAGTAGATTTTTTTAAAACAGATTGTGAAAAGTTGAAGATGAATATTTTAATATCTAGAACAACTACTAAAAAATAGTACCAGGAGGCATAACCTTTGAGTAGAAGAGATATAATGGAATATTAAAATATACTCATTTCACCCCCAAAAGTAGGCAGGAAAGGAAAATAGGTAAAGAAAAAGCAGATGGGACAAAAAGAAAACAAGCACCAAGATGGTAAACTTAAATCTAAACATATCAGTACTTACATTGAATATAAATGGACTAGTCACCCTGCTATGGGGCTCAGATTGCCACTCTGGAAGGCATGAGTCATAAACTTTAGCAGCATCCACATGGTGCTATTGATAATTCTGCAGGCACAGAGAGTGCACAAAATGTGGAGGCATGGCTTCCTCCACATAAATTTCAAAGGATGTCTCAGACAGCCTCAGCACCCAACCAGAGACTTGCCACGGCAGAAAGCCCCCACTGGAGCAATGCTTAGTGGAGCCACGGGGGCAGGTCCACTCCCCACCAATGCCAGACCTATAGAGCCACCAGCGTGCAATGTCAGCCTGGGAGAGCTGCAGGTGAGAGACTCCAACCCATCAGATGAACTATGTGGACTGTGCCCAGCAAAGCCTTGGGGGTGGTGCTGCTCAGGGCCTTGGAGGCCAAACTCTTGCCACAGAGCATCCAGAAGGTGAGATACAGAGTTAAAGAAGATTATTCTCAAGTCTTAAGATTTAATGTTGTTTGTCCTGTTGAGTTTGGACTTCCTTGGGACCTGTTACTTCTTTATTCTTGCCTATTTCTCCTTTTTGGAGTAGAAACATCTGTTCTGTGCCTGTCCCACTATTTATAGCCTCACAGCTGGGGAAAAATTTGCCCCAGGATGGATTGTGTTTTGAGTCTCTCCTATATCTAACTTAGATGATATAATTTGAACTTTAGACTTTTGAGTTGATGCTGGAACAAGTTAAGATATTTTTGTTGGAATGAATGTACTTTTCCTTTGAAAAGAACATGAATTTTGGGGGTACAGGGGTAGAACACTATAATTTGAATGCATCCACTCCAATAATGAGGTGTGGCCAATGTGATAATATTAAGAGGTAGGGCCTTTAAGAAGTCATCAGACTAAGAGGGCTCCTCTCTCGTGAATGGGATTAATGCCCTCAAAAGAGAAGATTCACACAGTTAGGCTGGCTTGTCCTTCCATCTTCCACAATGTAAGGATGCAGCAAGAAGGCCCTCTCCAGATACTGGCATCTGGACCTTGGACTTCCCAGCCTCCAGAACTGTGAGAAATAAATGTCTGTTCTTTATAAATTACCCAGTCTCAGGTAGTCTAACAGCACAAAATGAACCAAGACACACCCCAATGAAAAAGCAAATAATGTCAGACTGGAAAAAAAAAAAAAAAACTAGGCCTAAATCATATGCTGTTTACCAGAACATGCATGAAAGATTAAGATGCAGGGAGATTGAAAGCAAAAGGATAGAAAAAGTATATCATACGAACACTAAGCATAAGAAAGCTAATGTGGTATATTGGTGCCAGACAAAGTAGACTTTTTAAAAGAAAAATATTAACAGATAAAGAAGGAGATTTCATAATGATAAAAAAATCAATTCATCAATAAGTCATAATAATTTTAAATGTGTATGAACCTAATAATAAAGTCCCCAAATAATATGAATCAAAAATTTTCAGAAATAAATGAAGAAATGGACAACTCCACAGTTGGAGATATAACATCCCTCTCTCAGTAATTGATAGAACAAGTAAAAAAAATTAGTAAGAATATAGAATATTGAACAGTATCAACAACATTGCCTAATATATTTTTATAGAACCCTATACACAACAGCAGCAAAATACACATTCTTTCCATGTGCAAATGGGACATTCACCAAGATAGATTATAAACTGAGCCATTTAGCAAGTCTTAGTAAATTACAAGGGATCAAAATGACAGAGTGCGTTCTATGATCAGAAGTGTATTAAGTTAGAATTCAATAACAGTAAGATATCTAGAAAATCTCCAAATATTTCAAAATGAAACAACAGACTTCTAAATAACCCAAGGGTCAAAGAAGAACTCTCAGAGGAAATGAGAAGCCCATTAAGCCTCAACAGCCTTTACATCTTAGTGGGAATGAGATTATCAGATCATTTCAGAGAGCAGGTTTTAATTAGTGGAACATAAAGGAGGACTTGGAGGAGCTGTGACTAAGAGAAAAAGCACTAAACATAGAATTAGAGGACCTGATGCTGTTACTTACTGGCTGTGATACTTTTTAAACCTCCCAAAGAATGCATTTCTCCATCTGAAAATAGGAATAACAACACTTGGAACCTCACATCTTTGTAAAGTTTAAATTCAATGGCTACAAGCGCATCTTCTAAGCATAGGGCTTGGTCCATCCTAGTAGATGCTCAACAAACGCCAGGGGATGATAAAAGTAGCTTGAAGCTATCAAAAACAAGCTTTATAATTTTTCCCAGAGCTCAGTCATGTAAGGAAGAGAAAGAAATATGTTAGCTACATGTGAGGATTTTAAGTCGTATCTAGAGAATTCCTTAAGGATAACTCAAAGGGAAAAAAATTGTAAATAAATCTTTGGAGGGTGCTAGAGTTGAGAAAAGAGAATGCGTGTTCATATTCTTCCATGATCTCTCTTAACTGAACCAACGCATTCCAGCTCCTTAAACAAATACTATTTTCACTTCATTGCTATTTACAGCCATAGCCTAAAGCAAAAAGATCAGACTCAGCATCTGATTAAACTAAGTTTTATAAAGAATGACAAAATAATTGGTAAAAACATTTCAGCTTGGGTATGTAAAATAGAAAAAACAAAGTACCAAACGTTCAAAGCACAATGGATTTTGGGGAACAACACTGTCTTCTCTTTGGCATTTCTCTAGGATTCATATCTTGGCTGGGTGACAAAAAGCTGTCCATCAGCAGCAAGCCTGAGCCTATCAGCCTTACAAATCAGAGTTAATAAAAGTCAATCAGTGATGGTTTAACTTGCTTGCTACTGCCTGAAGCAGGATTCAGCCCCAGTGTCTGTCATCCTCTTAGAAAACACTTTCTATGGCTAGCCATAAATTCTAAAAATTTACTCATCTACATATCTATAGCTAGGAAAAATTTATTTCTATAAATATATATACCAGGCCAACACAGATGCATATGAACCTCCTACAGGTAAATGCACAGATAAAACTTTAACCCTCTATAGTTATAGATGTATAGAAAGATGCAGTTTTCTTAAATCAATTTTTAAAAATCAGCCTCTTTAGAGTTTTTCCCTGTACATATGTCTTTCGGAATAAATGCCATCCATGTCATAATTGCCTTACATGTACATTGGCTTGTGATGTTTTCAATAAATTCAATATGTGTTGATGTATTCATTGCCCAAATCCTTATAATATCTACCAAGATTATGATATCGGATTAAACTGCACAAACTAATAGAGCTGTTGGTTGATCCTTTCAGATCCAAGTCCTTATCTATCTAGATAGGCGGCAGGGGAACTTTTTGCCTCAACCAGGATCTCTCTACAGCCAAACACATTTGAACTCAGTGCTGAGAAGGGCCAGTTAGGAGAAAGGAGAGAATAAGAATCTGGGCGAGGCTGGTAGGACAAATATTAATCAGAGAAAAGTTCTCTTCTAAGCACAAATCCTTCAGTTTTGGAGACATACTTAAAATCCAAAGGTCATGTCAAACAGAATCAGGGCAGGAACCATTTGCTAATTCATTCATTCAACGAACATTTGCTGAATGACAACTATGTGACTTTTATGTCTGTGCTTTTAACAGCAATGTTATGTGTCTAGAGCCATATCACCTTGAATGCACTCAATTGTCTGATCTTGGAAGCTAAGCAGGGTCAGGCCTGATTAGTATTTGGATGAGAGAAATATCATGTGAGCCATATATGTAATGTTAAATTAAATCAAATTAAATATCAAATAAATACATGTGAAATATATATTAAATTTAAATATTATATGAGCCACATTTTAAAAAGTAAAAAGAAATGGGAGCAATTAGTTTTTATGATATAGTTTATTTAACCCAATATATCCAAGTATTATTATTTCAATGTGAAATCAAAATAAATATTTATAAAAGAGATATTTTACATCACAATTCAGACCCGCCACATTTCAAATGCTCATAGCCACTCGTGACTCGTGGCTACCATATTGAACAGTGTAGTTCTAGATGCTAAGGGTACAGCACTGAACAAAATAAATTACCTCCCCGCCCTTGTGGAGATTAATCCTTGGGGGGAAGAAAGGCGATAAATAAATACAAGACATCAGGTTGTTAACACGGTCTAAAAGGCCATATGTGACCTGGCCCCAGCCACCTCTCCAAACCCACTGTCACTGTCATCCCTCACTGCTCCCTACACTCACTGGGCTCCAGCCACACTGCCCATCCTTCCTTTTCCTGAATGAGCCTGTCAAGCACGTGCCACCTCCAGGTATTTCCATCTTTCTGGAACATTCTTCCCCAAGACAAAAAAACACTTTAAAAACTTTAAAGAACAAGGTGCATAATCATAATAAATAGCTACAGAGTACTTACTATGCACAGTACATACATTGTTCTCAAACTCCACAACAAAATAATGAGATAGCTATTATTAATATGTACATTTTATAGATAAGAAAAATTGCACTTTACACAAATTATGGCATACTTAATTTATTTAACCAATCCTTCTATTGTTTGATTTTTTTTTTATTTTAAAATTTTTATGGTCAATTACTGTTATCTTAGGATTGAGGTACAACAGCTGGATCAAAAACTAGGGACACTTGGAGGCTTCAGGAACAGATAATTAAATTATTCTCTAATAAAGTTATACCAGTAAAAGACCCACCCAGAAGTGTTAGCAACAGAGCCTATTTCCCATGTCTATTTAATTCTCAGTTTAGTGCATTTTCATTATTTTTAATCTTTAGTAGTTTGATATGAGAAAGATGGCATTTCAATAATGTTTTAAATTTTTTCATTTACTTAATTCCATGTGAGGGCAACCATTTTTCACATTTGTTGGAAAATTTCACTTCTCCCTTTTCAACATCCTGTATCTCCTGTTATTTTGTCCATTTACATGTTCATCTTTTTCTCATTGTTAACAAGAGCAATGCTGGACCAGGGATATTAGCTCTTTGTGTATTTTTTATGTTGCAGACATCTTTTCTTAGTTTATTCTTTGCCTTTTAATTCCATTTTTAAGTCTGTCTCACTTTTTCCTTTCTGATTGCTACTTTTGTTGGCATGCCTTAAAATCTTTTGCTCAATATTTTAGAATTACCTCTTCACCCTGTTCTGTCCAGCTGCCCTGACCGAGAAGTCTGGGGCAATTGTGGGGTAATTGTCTTCCCAGATTGGAGACACTGTCCTTTCCCAGTATGTTGCTTATCTGCTTATCTCTCTATTGTCCCCTTCCTTCAACCCTGCCTTCTTACCTGCCTGCAAAGCCCATGGAACCTCTGGCCAGGACAACTCAGTCCTGTGACACTTTAGGATCTAGCTTCCCTCTCCTTCCAGCAGAGCATTAGTTAGCCTCCAGCATTCACCTTAGGTCACTGCACACTTGCTAAATATCTGACAGTTCAGGAAGTAACAGACATGGAGACGGGCTTCATGTAAATCCTGGTTCTGCTGTTAACTACCTGGATCCTTACACGTAGGCTCTCTGTACCCACCATTTCTTACAAGATGAAAGGTTGGCACAGTGACCCTCAGCTGCCTCCAAAGTCTAACATTTCTCATTGACTGCTATGATATGTCTTCCTTTTCATCTGATTTTGCAAGAAACATATTCCCAAATACAAAAAAAAAAGGTAATCGAATAAAATTACCCACACTATGAGAGTTTCTGGCATAAATAAGTCCAAATGAGACCTAATGGTCTAACTTTCTGCTTTGTAAGTCCATTTGTTGTATGACAATGCTAGGAAAATCAACTTCCCAGCAGGGCAAAAAATATTTATCTATGTGGAAAAATAATCAAGGCTTGAAATTTCTGTACATGGTGATCAATTCAAACAGGAAATTACTTCTAATTCAGAAATATCACAAGTAATAGAGAGTTGACTTTTTGCCTGAATTAGAAATAACAAAATTTACTGGGCTTGGAATCATCAGTCAAATATTAAGCTTCTCTTTCATTTTCTCCCCAATGAATAATGAACTGTTTCACTGGACTTGAACTTATTTTGGACGTGAATTTATTGGGCCATTTTCCTAGGGTAAAATTCCAGGCCAGAATCTCATGTTAGTAACAGAATACAAAAGTTGGCCTTCTTTGTCTTGTGTAGAAACTGCCACCTCTTCTAAAATACGGAACAGATTTTCCAGTTCGTTTTGCAGAAATGGCTTTCATGGGATTTGACAACACAAGAGTCATTCATTAATCTAATTGTCTTCTGCCATGAAATTATGCTTAATGTTAGTAATGTGGAGACAGTAATATTATGAAATATGAACTGCTAAAAAGTAGCCTGAAATACCCTGGCAATTTCCAATGACTTGATAGATTAATGTCCAATTTTGGTAAACCTTAGATATAGATTGATGAAGTCATTTAACAGCAAATGTAATTAATTTTAAACTTTATTTACCATTAAATTCTCCCTTAGCCCCCTAAATATAATAATAGGTAGGGATGAGAAATTATCATCAGAAATGACCATCTTTGAAATAAAGAGAGTTCATCTTATTGGAATATTTATCAGAATCCAATCCTAATTAATATTTTTTTCTGTACTATTGTCTACCTAATATTATCTTGGTATAGGAAATCCGAATATAACTAAAAAGAAATCTAACTACAGTATAAAATGTAAGATAACTTGTCCACACACATATGCATGTATACACACATCTAACTTACTCTTTTTGCCTTTTTTTGGAAATAGCAGTTATCAGTGAGAATCTAAAGTCATATTTTCTCAAACTTATATTTCCCCTGTGAGGAAAAATACGCATCATCCTAATCTTACTAACTAATGTGGGTAAAGCTTAGGTGACCTAAAACACTTAGAAAATTTGGGACTTAAAACATTTAGAAAAATTGAGCTGTTTAGACATCATTTATCTTAGCCTATAAAAATTTAAAGTCTGTGTCTTTGAGGTGTCAAACATTTCTGACAAAGGTCTCAGCCCACAAAATGCAAAAACTTCCATAATTATTAATACTGGTGTTTTTTTTCTCCCAAATCTTTCACTTTTTCAGAAATGACCCAATGGAATATCTTGATTCCAGTTATACTAAGAACTAGCCTCAAATCAAAGAAAGAGCAATTTTCATTTCTGTGGGGGAGAAATGGGGAGAAAGCATTTGTCCAGTGCTCGTTGTCTCCATGGATTTTCCTAGGGGACAAGGGCTCTGAGCATCTCGCAGGATGGTTCCGCTGGCAGCCCTCCTCTGGGCCCTTCAGCCCCTTAGCATTCCCTCCAGTCAGAAACAAACCACAGAGTCTAAGAGTATTAGCTAAAAAGGCTCTTCTAGGACAGGATTTTCATTATATTCTCTCCTTCTCTGAAAGTTATTTTACTTATAAATTGATTTACCAGAGAAAAGGACACCTGGTTATTGTACGTTGTGTGACTCAGGGCGTCCGAAATCACTGCACCTCAGTTTATCTTTCAAATCTTGCCCTCACCTCATCTTAAATGAATGCTACAAATAATATGTCTTGCAAAGGTCCTCAAAATCAAGCAAAGCCTAAATATAATAAAGCCCATCTGGTGGAGTGCTATTCCCTGGAGGCAGTAAGGAATGAGGTTCTGGAGTCCCATTTGGATGTACAGTACTTACTCTAAAGGAGGAAGAAGCCTCACTCTGCAGAACCTCCAGGAAACTTTTTTTAAAACTTATAAAATAGCCTATGCGTGTGTGTAGTTGTAAAAGTGTATAGCAAAAGTAAAATGTAAAAAAAAAAAGTGATATGCATAAATTCATGATAGTCATTTCCTTTGAGGAAAGAGAGAATGGAAAAGATAGAGAAGGCATCCATAGTAGTCCTCAACTTTATCTATAAGATTTATTTCTTGAAAACACATACACACACACATCTAAAGTGCAATGTTAAGATTTGATAAAGTTGTGTTATGGGTCCATGGATTTTTATTATATTATTCTCTATACTTGTCTGCATGTTTGAAATATTTCATTATAAAATATATATTTTTAAATCACCCAAGCACAAGAATATTTCTCAGAGGAATCACCAAAGCAAGGAAAAATAAAACATCCCTCTCAACTTCTTTTCCCCTCAAGAAGCCATGAATTATGGAGCGAAGAATGCCTTGTATTTGTGAGAGAGCCTTCTAAAGGATGCCTCACATTTATAAGTGAATATTCTTGTAAAGATCGGTGCTTATTCATCCTAAATTCCAGACAAGGATATCCTACATTGGATTTGGTACAAGCTTATGATCCCCAAAGTATTAAGGTTAGCTCTGCTTAACGTTTTATTTCTTAAGCAGAACACTTCAGGAATTCAGAGAGGATCACCCAGCTAGATCAGGGTGTTACTCTGCCTGGGAGCACTCGGGAGATAAGATAACTGTGGAAATAAATGATGGAATGGACAGAGCCCTCAGTTTTACTGTGCTGTTTATCATACTTGCAAGACTACGGCAATCAGAACGTGTGTGTGTATTTTTCCCTTAAAACGTCTTTTGAGTGGTAGTTGTGTGAAACAATGATCTGTTGAATTTAATTCACAGATCAAAGAGGGAGGAAATTAACCAACACAGTAAATTGATTATTTCATGGGTGACATAACCAAGGCAATGATTTATCTTAATAAAGGGCAACTTCCCTCTAGTCCTTAACTGAATTCCAGCCAATGCAATAATACTCGGCTGTTAATGACTTTGATGTTGATGTGGAAAAGTGAATGACTGCATAATCACTGAAATGGGACCTCATCACAGTTGGAAACGTTTAAGCCAAATCATTTTGGACTGTGAAAAGAGCCCTGAGTGGTGGATATTGGCTGGGTACCAGATCTTCAGTCTTAACTAAACAGGGCCTGAAAACTTTATCATATTGCACTGCTCTGGCTGGACCGTAACTCTGACAGCTCGCAGAGACTGGAGTTTAATGTATATGTCTGTGGCCTCACAGAGGAGAAAAAGAATTCCAGGGCTTACAGCACCGATAATAAATACATGTCTATCAGCATTCGGCTGAAAGTGTAATTAGTTAAATCCGTCTTTGGGAGAGGGAATAGAAGAAAGAAAACAGAAGTCAACTTTAAAAAAAAAAAAATTGAACCAAAAGCTTATTTTTATACCCCACGTTACTAAATATGGCTTAAGAGCTTGCAAGACAGTGTTAGTCATAGATGGCAGCCTCCACCTCCACCCCTCCTCCACTCCCCATCTCTAAATAATAAAATGAACTAAAATTAGAGCTGCTTTCAAGTATGTTTGCTTGATTATTATTATTTGAGTTACAGCTGAGAAGTCTGTGAGGAGAGGGAGCACCCTTGGGAACATAAATGACTCCCCAGGGCCTACATTTTTGACTTTCAAATGGGGGAAAGGAAAGCAGCTTTGGTCTCAGCCCAATCGCCATCAGCCAACCCAATAGATTTCCTCTGCTGCTAATCAGATCCTGGATAACATCAGCTTCCTAGAGTTAAATTATTACATCCATGTATTATGATACTAGTCTTTAACAAGTCTCTCAAACACACCCCCATCCCCTGGTCTCCACCCCACCCACCTTTGTTGCCACCTCGCACTGTCCCCAGATGCTCCCAAGCAGAAGTTCCAGAGAATTGTCCAAGTGAGCCTAGATAGAGCTTTGCAGCCACAGCTTGGCAGTTCGGACTTAGAAGAAACACAGCTGTAGGTGCACCTGGAGGGGTGCTAGGCACTTGACTGTTTAAATACCACTGCGCCCCCAGGCTCAAGAAACGCAAGATACCTGATTCTGATCATTTAAAAAAAGATCTTTGTTCGGGGGCAAAGATTGTTAAACTGCTCATCCAGGCCTGCAGCTGGGGTTGACTCAGAGCGAAAAGCTGGAAAATGCCCATGTGGCAAGATTAGAAACGCATTTGTGTGGTTTGTGTGGCCTTGCCGAGGGCCTCCTTTTTTTCTCTCCTCTCTCTTTTAACCCGAGCCTGGGTCAGTTTATTACTTTAAAGGCACACTTTTCCTGCAGGACGCCTGACATGGCTGCAGCCAGGCAGCTTTTCCCCAGTGCGTGAATGACCCTTGGAGATTTTAGTCCTGGTCAGCAATCTACGTAGGTGAGATCATTTGGGAAACTTTCAAATAGTCTGTATCTTTTTCTTTTTCTTTTTTTTATTTTTGCTCTCCCCAAACTGTCCTCCCTCCATGTGCAAGAAATTCTTTTGTTTTATTCCCTCTCCTCAAATTCAACCTGAATCCAAGTGCTTTTAATTTTTAGCTGCATTTTGCAAGCCTCGACTTTCAGGAATATATGTTATGAAAGCACTGAAAGAAAAGACTTTCTTGTCATCAAAACCATAATAATTATGTGTCAAAGATAATTACTGCTTGGTGTGTAATATATCTAATACCAAGTGACAGAGAAAGTAGTCTACCGGCAGACAAGAGTAACTGCCGGCTGGCTGAAATCTGATATAAAATTAACCACCAGGCTCAAGCTCTCTGCCCACTGGAATTTCACCAGATAAAGGCCAATTCCATCCCCCAAAATAATTCTTAGCAATGGTTCGTTTATTTGTGTTTGTTGTAGGAAAACTTCTAAGAAATGCTTATATTTGTATACATATAAAAATGAGTTATATCTCTTATAAAGATATAAGACTGTATCCCAAGTGCCTGAGTTGCAGGCAGCATGGGGGAGATTATTTGAGGAATAGAATTCTTTATAAAACATCTAAAAGCACAACTAAAGTCTGGGCAACAAGAGTGATAAGCTTTCACAGATATGCTAGTGGTTTTGCTCCATAATACCTGGATTTAGAATCTGAGTTTGATATGGGAAACCAAAGCCTTAAATGGACAGCATTTAAAGATGTGAAGATGGAACACAGCACTGTAAGAACAAAGATAGGTAAAGAGAAACCCAGGGATGCTATCAAAGTGAAACGTGATATTTTTTGAGAAGTTTCCCTGAATTGGGCCGGGGGAGAACTATTAAAACCGTCAAGCACAAGAGTTCCGTTGAAATGTTCCTTCTGGGCAACTTTATAGCTGAGGATAAAGTCTTCTTTTGGCTCAGTGGTTCCCCTGCTTCATTTCATCATGAGCGAAATCAGCTATGCCAGGGGAAAGCTGGATTGAGGCCATAGTAGGCAAAACACTGGTTACCAGCAGGCAGGGCCGTGCACAGGTTACGCATTATTCGGTGTAGATCTGAATCTCACCTACCTCATCAGCAGCAAAAACTGTCTCCACAACAGCAGAAGGAGAGGCCAGAAATTTATAAAAGGACAGTTGTTGTAAACTGTTCCCTAATTAGCTGAAATCACTAACGGGCTTGCAGACACTTAAACCATTCTGCTGATTCTTATGCGATGAATGAACTTGGGGCCGCTTGGTAGACAGAGACACAAATGCAGAAGTTTTCAGAGGACTTTAGTTACCATCTGAGGTTCCTCTTCATCAAGAATAAGCCTGAATTCAGCACAGTCTTCTCTCTGCAGCCTTGAAAATGAATCCTATCCATGTTTATTGAATTCATACTCATCTCCATCAAAAACTCTGCTAGTACTTAATTGCAATAGATCATTTTGATTCAGTGCTAAACTGTTCCTATACCATTTAGCTGTTCTGCATCCAGTATACAGGAATTCCTTTTTCATTTAGGGTTATATTCTTGAAAAGTACTGAGATTCGAAAAACTACATTTGGCAGGGCTAAAAATCAGAAAATAATTAAAATGGCATTAAGTACATATATCTAATAATAAAGAATAACATTTCTAGAAGGCATCTGAATTCAGGAAACTAGATTAATTAGCATTAGAAATCTTCTCCAGTTGGTAACCATTTATTTGTTTAAGAAGTATTGCTTCATCATTATGCCTAGCCGAGGCATAGTCTCCGGCAAATTTTATGCAACACATACTGTACCAACTCAAGAAAATTTTTTTAGCTATTTCTCCCTGGATAGAAATTCAATGTCCTTTGCACTTAGGTCCTCATTTTTGTTTTTGCTATCTCTGTAAAATCCTCATGTAGCTATCTATCCTTTCTCAAGCATCAGTCTGCTTAAGGGCACATGTTACTGGTGGATCCCCCTCCTCGATTAGAGCATAAATAATCTCCCTCTGTGCCATTCTATAGACCCTAACACATGACCTGCTGCGGGGGGTGGAAAGAGAAAGATGAACTGATTTAAATTGCACATCAGGAAAAAGATCGTTTTCTAAACATTTGGAATGTGAATATAAAATTATGCTGATCTCAAATCTAAAGCTGGTGAGGGAATACAAATTTACCTCCCCTCTTCACCTCTAAGATTCTGAGATAGAAACTAATGCTGTCTTCTAATTTGGCTGTTAACAGGAACAGTTGAGGATGGTAAAAGTGAAATGCTGAGACATAAAAAGAATGATACAAAATGTTCTCAGCAAAAAAGAAAAATACATTATGATTTCCATGTTAATATATTTAAGAATTTCTTCACAAAATATGAAAAAATGTATTCCATTACTATTTTATCAATACAAACTACTGTTTTGAGCCCACATTTCTTTTCCAAAGAATATTTATGAAATGTTTAGATTGTTTTAAGTATCTCAGCAAAAGATATTATTATTTCTAAGCAAAGAAAAAGAAAAAGAGTCTTTTTAATATATATGTGCATAGATATGAAAAATATATTAATAAATTATGGGTAGTTAAACATCAGATAGTCCGATCATATTCTTAGTAGGCCATAATGTAACACAATTTTTGGCAGAACTTAAAATGGAAGATAACGACAAAAATTAACCATATAATCCAGAAACACAAACAAACAGAAAAAAATAATAATAAAATCACATTAACCAAAATAAATTATTGACTTTTTGATCACATGGATTATTTAAACTCTTAACAAATAAAAAATAACCACAAGGATACCTCATTAACTGTGTTGTACAAGGTATGCATATATGGTCAGTAAAATTAGGCTTCTCTAAGCTACATCAGTGTGATACACAAAGGGTAGATTTCTATCTGGTCAAAATAACATTTAAAAATTTGTCTCAGACATACATTTTTATACAGTCTGGAATCCAGTATACCGAGTTATTAGACGTCAATTCTCAATTTGTCAAGCTTACAGTATCATCTCTGTTGGAAGGCCGTGCACACTTCAGTGTTCCAGCATTCTCCCACCTCCATTGAGTGTCAGTCCCCCAACAGGCTTCAGTGATTCATCATTCCTGGCATCCACTTCCTTGAGACATCTGATTGGATTGAAATGATGTAAAGAGAAAGAGAAAATATACAAACCAGAGAAATCCACAAAAAAATATAACTGGGTTTCTCTTGTTCTCGATGTTACTAAAGAATTTTCAAATGAAACATATTCATCTTCAGCCACACAAAAAAATAAATAACCTTGGAAAATTGTGAAAGAAAAGAAGACCTGGCAAACAACATAAAAATAACAAATGGTTAGGATATGTGTTTTTACAAATCAGTGTCACAACACAATGCAGTATCATGGCTAGCATGTTTTGTGAAGCTATGCCTGTCAATACATCATTCAATAAAGAGCAGCAGGTTTTTGGCTAATGTCTTTGTTTTATTTCCAACAAGAAGCAACAACAATGGTTCCTGGAAGAGAAGTGAGAAAGTGACCAAGGCTAGTGGGGGATTGGTTGATCCAGTGCAATGAATGTCTGGGAAATATTTCTGGGTGGCTCTGAAGTGTGACCTGGGCCACTCATTACTCAAGCCTCCTTTTCATGCTTTTCCTCTGTGGTATGAACTTTCAACTATCTGGCTTACCTGAATTTAAACATCCTAGGTTCCTTTAATTATTTTCTAGGGATAAACACTCCAGTGATTTCCATCTAACAGCAACTGATATTAGTTCTACTCTCCAGCTCACGAAATATAAAAGCTTCTGAAGGGTCAAAAGGAACTTTAAGTGTTAATAAAATCCTCCCAGTTTTTGGCAGAGAAGGCTAGCACAAAGTACCTACTGAAATGCTCTATTTTTACTACCACCCTTCACTCAGAAATGCTTTTTCTTTTAAAGTGATGTTAAATATCATCTAACCAGACAGAGACAGGAGCATTGATCTGCTCAGCCTTGCAACGAACTGAACATGGTTCATTCATTCTCACACCCAAAGCCTGGGCCAAATGAGTGAATGGCTCTGACAGGGAAAAGTGGGAGCTTCCCTGATTGATAGCTAAGATGCAGAGAATTTGAAAAAGAAATTAGAAGAATGCATTATCTGGAGACATTTCCTGCCACCAAACCACTCCCACTTAGGCCGATGACTGAGAAATCCCAGAAGGCGTTCTCCCCTGAATGTGGCCTACATCAATGGCACATTTCTGAATTGTCAGGCTGAAAGCCCATCAATAGTCATAAAGAGAAGGATGTGTCCTCATTGGGGGTGTGTTGATGGATCCGATCCAGAACATGAGAGGTGATTTCTGGGTTACTTGGATGTTGGACATATTTGGGTCTGGTGACGATGCTTCTGATTCTAAATCAAAACCATTCTCCCCGCTTCATTCAGTACATTACATAATATGAGCAGGGCTGTCTAGATGCATAATTATCACTGCTCATGAGAAACAGGCCCAAAAGAATTCTCTGACCTTGTTCTGATAAATTGTGCTGTAGGAACGAGAGGCTCAGAACTGCCAGTCTCAGTTACAGACTCTGAAAAATTAAGTTGGACTGAAGGAAAATCAAGCTTCTGCATGGCACATTTCTCAGTAGACTGATACTCTAATCTATTGAAGTCTGTTCCTCGAGACCCCGGTTCAAGCCCTACCTCTGCTCATCAGTCAGCACATCATTCCTGGCACTAAACAACATGCTTGTAATTTCCATCCTGACTGGAATTAGCTCCTGAGAGGACTAGGGAGGAGGCGTCTAGGGGGAAGGAAGTCAGAAAGAAATGGTTGAAAAAGTGCTTTTTCTAAATCAGAAACATCTGCTAGAGTTATAAATGGTTTTAAATAGAAATCAGAGACAAGGGGGTCTACATAGAAGTAGAAAAGAACGAAGCCATCCCTCACTGAAAGTTCCCAGGTAACTGAAACAAACAGTATCACCATATATTAGAGCAAACTTTTGAACCTGCTTGGTGGCTGACACTTGGCATTTTGTGTTTGGCTCCTATTACAAAGAACCATGTAGTACTAAGGACCTCTGTGTGTCCTTCTGAATGCCTGAAATGCTGGGGCGTGACTTGGCAACTTTACGCATACTTGTCGTCATCCATTAATCTCATCGTATACCCTTCTTGGTGTAATTCCGCAGGGAGTTTTCTAGAAGACACAAGGAATGAGAAGGATGCTCCTCTCCCTCAGCCCTGATAAAATTCTCACTCTAACTTAGATCTTCTTAAAGATACAAAAAATATGGAACACAAATGGATTATTACTAATAGAAAAGGAATGCCAGCTTTTCCCTCTCTGGTGTCTGTGTGTCTGTGTGTGTGTTGATGTGTAGTTTCGAAAGATCTTAACATGGACATTCTAGAAGTAAACTGTAAGATGTTCAGCCCTACTTGTCTTCTGTGCACAGTCCTCCCAAATCTACCTTGAGAAACCAAATCAAAAACTTTTTAATTAAAAAGAAAACTTCATAAATTCTAAACCAGTGTTCCCACCAGCACAGAAATTCTTTAGCGATACTTCTAATAAACTTAATCCCACCACACACAACAACAACAACAACAACAACAACAACAAATTATTGTCCTGATTCATGTTTTTATTGAAATTTAGAGATTGCCAAGATTCAGGTAACACCAAAGCAAATGTGTTATGGGTATTTTCCCAAATGAATATGCCCAAATAAATAACCAGGGACCTCAAAAGCAGTTGGAAGTTTAAGAGTAAAAATAGACAGGACTTTGCCACAACTTTTACTACTGTAACAAATGTAGAATTTCTAGGGAGTGGAGAATAGGAAGAACATAAAAATAAACCAACCTTCTTTTAATCCAATGCTGGAAATTTGAATGAGGTGGGTATTGCTTTGCTATAAAATAGCAAAAGGAAAGGAAGGAGGGTAACAGTGAAATAAAGAGTTTCTTTAAAAGCAAACATCAAATTGCAACCACATCAATCATTCCTTGATCTTAAAAAAAATAAATGAGTGCTTTTCTCCACAGTTGGAAATTTCATTACTTCTGTATGTTCTCCTCTTTGTTTATAAGCTGACTAAGAACTCCTGGAAGTTTTGCTTTCGTTTGGGAAGAGGGGTCAGATTTTTGATGGCCCCGAATATACCTCAGGGATTCTACCTCAAGACTGAAGTTTAACTTAGTTTTCCTTTTCTTCTTGGCTTTTTCTTGTGGGGGACCAATAAATATATCTTTCAAATATACCGTTATAAAATAGGCTCCCTGCTGTGCTATAGTATCCAAAGAGTTACTCCCATTATGGGGTCTTAATGAAATACAGATCTTTCAAACTCACATCTAAAATGTCATTTTGCACATAAATATTTTATTGCATAGGATGCAGTGATCAAGCAAGCAAATGAGTTATTATATTGAATTAAAAAGACAGAAAAAAGGGTGAAGATCTTTTGTGTGTTGGGGAAAAAATTATAAATTAACAATTGGCTGTTTCCCTTGAATATGCAGAGTTTCAGAAGCCATAGAGAAGGTTCCGAGCAGAACAAAAATGATTAATGAAAATGATGCTAGTTTTCTATAAAAGAATAGATGAGAATTCTGGAACTAATTAGCTCTGAAAAGATACAGTAAGGAAAGCATCACTTGGAAATGACTTTATAGCAAAAGTTTTTCCTACAGAGCCCAGAGTGGAGACAGAGAAAGAAAAATAAATGGGATAATAAATGATACAGATGAACACCAGTCAAGTGTCTTTTCAGTGATAATGAAACACATTTGGTAAAATTTGCAGACTCTGAAGCTCTTATATTAGATACAGGAGGAATATCAGGAGACCTAAAAGTAAGTTCCCTTTACATAAAATGACCTGCAGGTACTGTATTTTTCTAAGGTTATTTATGGTTGATGTTGTCCTCTGAAGTATTATTCTACCCCATTGTAACATTCAATTCAGGAATACATGCAGGTAAAGCAAGTAAACTCCTTTTAGATAAAGTAAAAGGTATCCATGTCCTGTACTGAATTCTGCTCTCAAGGAAACTCTGTGTAATTAAGGGTGATCTAATTGTGTCTCACCATAGGGTTTGATTATAAGGGTAATTTGAAAAAATAGTAGCTCCATTACTAAAGGATTTCTTGTTCATTTTTCCATTTCTGAGAATTTGACACAAAGACGGTAGTATAGTAGGAGTGAGGGGCAAATTGCTCTCGTTCTCCTGACACCTCTCACTCTGAACTCATGCCTCGGTTTAATTCTCCAGAACTTTGCTTGTCACCTGCTTCCTAGAGTTCTCCTTCCTTACCTAGTCTGTGCAAACGTTGGAATTCTGCTTCACTGGAGTTGTTGCATAGAATTAAAATTTATTATAAGTTTTGCACAGAATGGAGAAAAATAACACAGAATAGAAGCAAACTAAATTCTTTCTGCCAACCCTCCTAGTGGAATTTCTCTCCAGCCAACTCTCTCCAAAAGACCATTGCTGCCTGTGTCTTTAAAGCCCTTTCCTATGCCCTCCTTCCAGAATCCGCAACCTCCAATTTTTTGGTGGCCCCATTATTTTAGTAGTAAGTCAGTTACTTTTGAAATACCTCCAAAACTTAGTTTCCCCCTGCATGTAGGCTATTCTTGTCTTCTTTTCTATCCCCATCTATGAATAACATTAATACTAAGCAACAAGACTGGAGTTAAGAAAGAAGAAACTAGGATATAAGAGAAGTCTCAGCTACAAAGTAAGAGGAAGTATTAAAAAAAATCTTGTTTCATTCAGCTCCAGAAGATTGTGAGAAGAAAAAAGGGGAGGAAGCAAAGAAGATGAGAAAGATAAGTGAAATCCCTTTCTGAATTCAATCTGGAAAGAAGATGGTATATTTGATAGACTGAGAATACTCAGGCCGAGGGACTCTGGAAGGAAATTGGTGCACAGGTCCTGCTGCCCCGAGCACACCAATGGAGCGACCATATAAAAGTTAATTTGACAGTGATCGCACAGTCACTGTGCAAAGGGGTTACAGAGTTTAGCATTCCTGTTTCCTACACGCTATAGAGGAAGCATAGAACAGGGATCTCAGAAAGCCCCCGAGCTGGGAGCCAGCAAGATTCTCAGGGAAGTTCATCATGGCAGTTGGCTGCAGCGGAATGATGCTAGGCAGAGACTCAGAGGGGTCTGTAGTGTCAGCAGGAACAGCAGTGAGGCTGCAATGAGGCCACACCAGCCTGGAAGTGTCCCTGCGCCCTGAACAAAAGACCTCCAGACCCACAGACCTGTGGATCACCACTTTAGCCAAGACAGCCAGCTGAGCGAGTAGTCACCAGACATGATGGGACACATTCAGAAACCGGAGGAGCCGAAAGACATCATTTCTCCAAGGACACCTGTCCTTCAGGAATACATTAGTTAGGCCACCTCATACATGCACATTCCATCTTGGGAAAAAAAGGGGAAATGGATATGAAAGATTGGGCATTTACGCAAACGAGATTGCAACTACCAGATTGGACTAAACGTGGCCCTTCCTCGTCCTCTTCCCCTCCATTCATCTGTTAACCTGCCGTAAGGAGAACAGGCAAAATTGATCAGCTAGTAAGAAAACAAAGAACCTGTGTTTCTCTCCATAGCTATGTCTAGTATAAATAAGTTTTTATATTTTACCATTTATTATACATGCCCTCCCTACTACCTTTTATTAACAGGTGTCCTTTTAAGAGTGTTCTTAAACAAAACTGTGAAAAATCCCCTCCTAATGATACTAAGGCAAGACAGATATTAATATCTGCTATTTTTTTTCTTTTCTCTCTCTGCCTCCTCTCCCTCCTTTCCTTCCTTCATTTCTCTATCTGTCCCCTTTCTCTTTCTGCTTTTTTCTCTTAAGCTATTTTTTTTTCCTTTATACAAGATGGTCATCATTAAGGCAATATTTCAGTATTTTCCAGGATGGATCAATTTTACAAAGAGGATCTGGGGCGAAGTTAGCAAATATCTTGAATGTCCTTGCTCATCGTGAGAATACTTCTCTATTCATGATTTAGTAGAGGTGAATACATTTTCTGACTTTTATTTTAGGTATTTCATTTGTTATTATTTTTAATATACAATAGGCATTTTAGATGGACACTAAATCAGTACCTAAGGAGACCCTTGAACTCTGTTCATTTTATTAAAGATATCCTATAAGATTTCTGTATTCCATATCATCAGTATACAAACATCCAATTGACCCCTAAAAGGATAAAAGGATACAGTGACCTATTCCTAAGAACTCTGATCTTATAGAACCAATAGAAAAATCTAAACCCTTCAAATTGATTTTCCTATACATACAATTTTAATATATACCTATAAGTTACTCAATTATCATCAGAGTAATTCTGGCTGTCTTGCCTTTCTCTCTCCACATTGACACTGCTGTACCCATAGGACTGCAAAGGCTTTAATGTTTCCTTTTCGTTCTGTTTCATTAGGAAAGAGCTCACCTGCTCTTGCTGCTTCTGACACAATAAAACTTTTGTTTCAAAAATATTGGCAACTCAGCTAGACAAAGTCAGTATTATGTTCCCTAAATATCAATGTTTTTGAAGGAAATTAGCTTCTGGGTTTTTTTGTTTGGTTTTGTTTTGTTTTTACAGCTACCTTATATTTGCATCACACATTTCCCTGAATGTCACAAAGTGATTTACAGGTGTTAACTGATTCATGCTTACAAAGGAGTTGGTGGAAGACACAATGTTTTGATCTCAATATTAGAAATAAAGATACAGGAGGTCATCAGTTGCATGAAGTCAGAAAAGTGGCAGAAATAAAAATCTGGGGATTGCATCACAATTTGTCTGCACTCCCTGACCCAAGAATGGCCTGGTACTCAAGAGTCAAAGGTGTCAGCTGTGTGACTAACTAGCTTAGCTTTCCTGAACCTCAGTTTCCTATTTATAAAGATTTTTTAAGTGCTGGATTTTTGATCTTGGAAGCCTACTGAACTCAAAACTGATCATTGTGTTTATTCAGCTAAGCATATATTTATATATACATACACACATTTGCTTAATTCCATTAAGATAAAATTCTCTCCTCAATTATTTTAAAAGCAAAACCATTTGGTCACATTAGGAATAGACAAAAACACATTATTTCATTTATTTATTTATGAGAAAAATATGGCAAGGAGGCAATTATCTATACTACTTACAAGCTTGGTTTCTTCAGTATACCTTTCTGCTCCACCCCTGCTTCCTCCAACATGCAAACATTAGCAATATTGATTTCCTGCTAGCATTGATGTAATAAACAAAATATTTTACAATTACCGTAGTTCCATATTTTTCCGTATCTGAAATTTGAAGCAATTGTAATTTTTAATATGCCCTCTCATATGTTCATTTTATAAGGAAAAATGATAAATGTGAGAATTTTCATGGCAGAATTTTTTATTATTATTATTTCAGGATATTATGGGGGTACAAACATTTTGGTTACATGTGATGCCTTTGCCTCACCCAAGCCAGGGCTACAAGCATGCCCTTCTCCCATACAGTGCTCTCCATCCATTGCAGAATTTGTTGATTTTACTTTTTACCACTTTTTTGATCCTTTAGTTGATTCCTGTGTGTGTCTGTGTTTACAAAACCTGCACTGTTTCCCCATCCCTTTCAGCATTTCTCACTTGGTTCTACACTAAAGTGAACTTATACCTACATTAACATTAAGACCACACAATGCACTGCTCTGCTATTCAACATGGACCACTTCCCTTTTTAACCCTGTGCCATGACATTATCATTGAGGCGTGGAAGAAGCAATTAATGATGGAAAACAACATAAGATTTTTATTATTATCACAAGATTGAGAAACCTGCAGAAATGTTATCCTTCCTGGGGCCATATTGAAAATGACGAAAATGTGCTGTGTTTGGTGCAGACATGAAATGTTTCCAAAGACATGGAATTAATTCAATTCCATAACTCGCACACACTTACACAAACTGTTTATATTACCATGAACTGTTTTCTTATATGCCCAAGAATATTGGAGGTACCATTTACAATCAGGAAAGAAACTAATTGGAGTGATATATTACATGGTGTTGCTTTCAGCCACAATATAGTAACTGAGACCAGAAACAGTGGGCAAGTTTTTTGTTGTTGTTGTTTTAATTGTTTGGTTTTGATTTTATTTTTTTCTCTGTTCCTTCCCAGCGACCTTACATTACCAAAATGAGAACACAATCTTGATAAATTTGTGACTTAAGAAGAATACTGGGAGAATCTAAATATAGTGAAAAACAAATGACTGTCACTGACATCCAGGATAAAATATTTCAACCTTGTTTTTTAGAGGATGAGGTTATTTTACATATCCCGAATTAACCTCAACAGGAAAACTGCCTTTTTTTGGGTAAATCAGGAAAACAGAATGAAATTTATGAATAGCAAGAATATGCAGTCATTCAAGACAATGAACGTTCTTTTTTGAGATTTTGTTTAAATGTCTGCTTGAATCGATTAATGAGAAACAGAGATAGAACAAAGCCCTAAGGGGATTCTTCTGTCCCAGGCGTATATATTCTTCCTGTTAGTAGGGTCAATGTGGGGAGAATAAACAGCAGTGAGCAAATACTTCTTTTTAGAAAGATCCTATGCATTACAATTTAATACTAAAAGGTGATTCATCAGATGGAAATCCATTAGCAATTTTTCTTTCCAGAATAATAAAATGTTGAAAAATGAAGATTATTAAATACAGGAAGTAACCTAATTCACAATGAATTCATCTTCATCATTACTGATAATGATAATCACTCACAAGATATATCCTAATGTCCTTTGCATATTCATTTGTTAACCAAACTGGAAAATCATCACTTAAATATGTGGATTATCCATGAATATCAGGCATATGGCCCTGTAAGCTATCTAGCTATGTCCCATATTTTATCTAAAGGGTAGGGCAATGGTTGAGATTTTGATATATTTGTAATTTGGGGGGCAAAGCTTAAATAATCATTGTAACCTCTAATCATTTAATTCTAAGTGATTTAAACCGAATTTCTCAAAATGTATGTCAGGCTAAAAAGAAAAAGTAATTTTAATATTTGGGATTCACAAGTCTAAAATATATGACATTCAGTTCTTAAAGCAATGATTCATACTCTGACAAATAATACAAATGGGCGTATCTATTATTTTAAGAGTTGACACGTTCCTACTGACTTGTATGTCTTCTCAAATAGCCTAAAGTTCTTTTTCATTATGCTAAACAACCATTATTCTCCAGATTTAAACTAGAAAAACCAAGGTACACATCATTGAAAGTCTTGCCATGAGTCATTTCGCAATTATCTGAGAATAATTATACTTGGAATTCTGACTCACAAATAATATAGCCATTCTACCCACCTTCTTTGTACAAAAGCGTAGTGTGAAATGGGAACCAAGGAAATAAAATAAACGTCTGTCTCCAATGTTCAGAACATCTGCATGAATAAAAATTATTCAGAAAGATACCATGAATTTTTAAAATGAAATGCAGCATGTAAAAATTAAGCACCTGGTCTTTTCCTTTATATTTCATCAAAAAATTCTAAATAGACTATCACCAGCTGTACGTTTTACTGCATTTTATATTATGGCAGGCAGTCAAAGTAATACTGCATCCTTTCTCATCTGAGTTCCACATAAAAATTAATAAAAAAAAAAGGAAAAAGGAAGAATATGCCTTTCGTCAGATGCAACAAGGAGTTAAGGATGTCACACAAACCGATAAGATCATAAAAATGATCCAAAAAGAAATTTGATTCCAAATAGATTCCTTGAAATAAAGGAAAAGGGATATTGTTTGATTTCTTGTTAATTCAGACTTCCTAAAAGAATCATAGGATTTGGATAAGAAATTTCATTTAGCTTTGAAAAAAGGATTTAATCCATAAATAAAACTGAGAAAACAAATGAAAATGTCATCTTACTGGTTATTTTTTGTCATATAACCTGACGAATCATCAACCAACCAAAAAGAACATACATGTTATAAGCCAGGAAGCAACACTTTCTAAACTTGACAGTTGGTTGGCACATACTATAGTATCAATACCAATCAAGTTTTCATATTTTTCAGACAAACATGGAATAACTGGGAAAAAATCCTAAAATAAACAAGAATCATTAAGTCTCAAATTGGCAGATAAACTTAGATTGCAATTGGCATTTCTAATTGTTTTATGCAAACTGAGTATTCAGAAGGATTCAAAAAGTTTGCCTCTTTAAAAATATTCATTCTATAACAATTTAATATTAGTTTCTGATAAAAATGCTGACTTTGTAAATAATGCAGAAATTCAATGTTTTTTTTAAAAAAATTCTATTTGATAAGGTTTTTCTGTATCTGTAGTCACATGGTATAAATATCAATATATTTTATATGAATGTTTTTGATGACTTATTTTTATTTAAAGATATAGGGAAGTCCCTATCCAGAGTAAGATAGCTCCAGCTTAAATTCACCTTTGTCAACCATGCCTCAGAATATTCATTTATCACCAAATATGCACTGAGCACCAACCGAGTGCCAATTACCGTTCTAGGTAGGATGAGGATAAAAAAATGAGCAAAACAAATATGGCCCACAACTTCAGCTTCATTTGTAAAATGACAAATAGTATTGAGAATAACATCTCAACAAATGTAAGTGGTCCCTTTTCCATTCTCTCTTCATCTCTTGTTAATGGAAAGTTGCAAGATCATGAAGAATGAACACCACATAGATAAGATTCTTTAGGTAAGTGATAATATACATTTGTTGTTTGGATTTTGGAAATATTTATTGCCTCTAACAATTTTTTCTGTAATACTAGTCATATAAAAATATATGAAAATGAGACATTATTGTATTTACTCTTTGGAAAAACAATGTTGAGCTTTTTAGGATTTTGTTCTTAGATGATAAAACTAATTTATTGTGGTACTTTTAACAATTGTTTTAGCCACAAAAAGATATATAAAATTTTTAATCAAAAACACTGCAACGTGATTTTAACTCATATTCCTATCTGAAAAAATTCATATTCTTTTTCTACTAAACAACTCAATTATCAAGAAAAGCTTTGAGGCATGCTGTGAATTATTGACTAGAGGAAATCTATAGAGTTTTTTTGTTTTAGAAATGCTATGAAACACTAAAAATTACCAAGGAATAAGCTCATGCATATTGTGCATGTTTCTTTCAAGACTCATTACTATGCTATATTTCACAAAAATAAGTTGAAAAGTCTACAATATTTCCCTTTTAAACCATTATCTGGGAAAGGGAGAAATGGGCAATTAAGCATGGACTTACTTCTTCAATAATTGGCTATAATTGATCCCAAATTTGTAAAGGCAAGTAAAATCATGATATTAATATTATACAACTGAACAAAAAAATGGAAGAATATAACTCTACATTGTTTTCTATTGCCTATGAAGTCCTACAAAAATGGAATATGATCAACAGAATTATTGCTAAGAAAATTGTAATAGCAATTGGCAGTATTTTCATGATTTCTTCTACTCACTAGGAAAAAAAGTAGAAAAAACGATTGAGAGTGTGATGCCTTTATTTAATATCACCTGATCTCACCTGAGCATATGGTTACATAACCACTGATAACATTGTGTGGGTTTTGTTTTAAATTTCATTTAAATGCAGTTTTTCCATGTGTTCAATCTTGTAAAATTTGCTAACATTTGATCTTTGTATGAGTTATCAATCTTTTTTTTCTTTTTTTGTTGTTTTTATTATGACTCTTTCCCAACTTTTACTATATTCTGCCTGAAAAAAAAAGTTTTTAAATATTTGGACCTTTAAGAAAATACTTTGTTTCCATGAAAAAAGGATTTTAATGCCCCTATTTAATTTATACTACAACTTGTCAGTACTCCCAAAGAAGGGTAAAAACGTTTTCATGTAAAAAAAGCTATTTTAGTGACCTTTTGTCCCTCCCTGAGAGGAAGAAGTCTGACAGGTAGATATATGGAAAGTTTGTTATTGTAAATTCCAGATCTTGTGATTATCTCTGACTCAACTTCTGGGGTTTTATCTGGAATTCCTGTGAAGGGTCAACAAGTGTATTACTGCCTGTCTTCACCTTCTTGTGACCCTAATTTTAAAACTGCACCTTATAGGATTCAGAAAGTAGGTTACAATGCTGTATTTCGGCAGACAAACTTTGGAATAGGAAGCATCTAAAAATATATAATTAGCTCAAGAAACAGAAAATTTACAACTTTTTGATATATTTATGATATCTCCTTTGGTTTACCTTTATTTGTGGAATTTAAAGAAAAAAATCTAGTCAATTTTTGACTTCAATAATTTTTCAGAGTTGAACATTCCATTGCACTATTTCTTTTTTGATAAAAGTAGATTTTATAGTATTGTTAAAATTATGTCTTTACATAAATACATCTTAATATATAAAATATTCATTCAAGATTCATATTAAGATTTTTAAAAAATAGAAAAATGCACATAGAGCAACACATTTTGACAGTATAACTCACCCATATACATTAGAAAGATAAAATGAGCAATTTCTTTTTTAAACTTTTTTTATTGTTTAAGAATATAATGGGGTATACATGTTTTGGTTACATAATTTGCTTTTGTACAGTTTGAAAAAATGAGCAATTTCTTAGTAAAATTTAAGTATAAAATGGCATATTAATAAGTTCAATGGCCCCAACCCTTCAATTATTGCTCCATAGTCCTTGAGCACTGGTTAAGAATTACAGAACTATTACTGTTATAGTATGGTAGAAATTGGTTTCCTGAAAAGAACATTTGTAAAATGCATAACAAACGGTAGAAACAAATATACAAGAAGAAAGGAAACTGAAGATGAATATTTAGAAAATTTCCTGAAAAGAAGGCACGGCAGTGTAATGCTTACAGAAGAGTGTGGTTTTGTTGTTACATAACATGAGTCCCAAACCACCCACTTAACGTGTGATCTTAGGCGAGTCATTTAACCTCTTTAAACCCATTTTTTATCAGTGAAAAGTGTACGAAATTGTGCCTATCTCATAGCTCTGACTTGAGAATAAAAAGTTAAATATTTGACACAATATCTGGCATATCAGAAATTGTTGTTGTGAAAATGTCCATTGTAAATTTAACAAATACAATAATCAGATGATAGCAAATATAATAATTGAATGATAAACAAAACCTTTCAAATAATATAGATCATTCAAAATGTTGCTATAGTCTAAAATGTAAAGTCCCTATTAATCTCCAATGCAGCGTAGCATAAAATTAAATTCTTATTATTAGAAAAGAAAAAAATTTCAATAAAAAATGAAGCCATGATTTGGGTTTATTGTCTGAAATAGAATAATACATGGAAATCATGAGCTATGGGTGCAACCGTCTTTTGGGTCATACTTTTTCCCTTTGACATTGTTGAAGACTTATGACAAACCGAAAGTTGAGAACATTTGAAAATTAAAAGCACAAAAACGTGCCCCTAAAAGTGATGATTATGTGAGATAAAGAAATCTAACATATTCATATTTTCAGCAACATGTTTTCACTGTTTCTCTTAATTTGAGAAAAATTTCTGCCATGTTAAACCTAGTTTTGCAAACAAATAGAATACCCACAATTGTTTAAAGACATAGAAGACTTAGTAGTAAAAATCTATGAGACTATTTCCAGTCATTATCACATATTATGAAAGCTTTTTTTTTATCAAGTTTTGATGGCAAACTTTGTCAAGCTTTGACTAAATATTCCACCATGATTCTAATCGTGCCTCTATATATACCGTTCCAGCCATTTTAGTTAAAAAGATTCTTAATGCCTTTATAGTGTTAAAAAAGATCAGTCAATGTCAACAGTCAAACTGAATACACATTTAGAAAGAATCAGAAAGAGCTGATGGCTACATACATTAGAGTGAGTTTGTCACTTGGCCAGTTCCACTTGGTCAAGATTGCGTATTTTATGTCTATTTTAGTGATCTCTCTTCCACTGTTGTCCTAAACTATTTATTATCTAAGCATTGATATTTTGTATGTTTTTTTCATCTTTTAAATATTTATCACCATGGCCAGTGGCAGTGGTTCACACCTGTAATGTCAGCACTTTGGGAGGCTAAGGTGGGAGGATTGCTTGAGACCAGGAGTTCAAGACCAGCGTGGGCAACATGGAAAGACCCCATCTCTACAAAAAATAAAAAAATATTAGCTTGGCGTGCACAGCTAGTCCCAACTACTTGGGAGGCTGAGGCAGGAGGATCATTTGAGCACAGGAATTCAAGGTTGCAGTGAGCTAGCATCAGGCCACTGCACTCCAACCTGGGTGACTGAGTGAGATCCTGTCTCTAAAAAAAAAAAAAGGAAAAAGAAAAAGTATTACCAGATCTTTCGTAGGTGTCTTGATGAAGCAACCTCATTATCTATCTATGTTTTTTACCAGAGAAAATAACAGATAATCAGAAATATTTCTTTGATATCTTTCATTCATTTTGTACTACTAACAATTAAATATATTGCCCTATCAACATAAAAAATCCTGATTATCATTTAATTAAGATATGTTTTCTATGACAACAAGGACTCAACTAAGCTCAATATCTTTGTTTTGCTTTTCCAAACCCTGTTTCATTGATTAGTTCATTTAGTGTACTTTGATGTTCAATAAGAGCATTTTTTTTCCATTTTTCTTAGTACAATTCTTTCTGGTGATTTTGGAGCTATCTTCTATTGTTATTCACTTAGTAGTTACCAGAGATATTTAATTTATATTTCTTAAAAGGTCTAAGGTTAATGGTATTATTTATTTGAACAATAATAGCATATAAGTCAGAAGGGAGCTGATTAAAATATAGTAAGCTTAGGCGCTTGTATTATTTGAAGAGAAGATAATATCTAGTAAACTTTATACCAGAAATATTTTATATTTAATTTTTGGGATCACATAGGTAACATGACTTGGAGCCTCAAACTCCAAGGTATAAACAGCAAGGTAAGGCTTGCTGTTTTTTTTCCACCCACTCAGAATTGAAGCATCCCCACAATCCACCTCTGCAGAACTAATATGTTGTTGATGTTGTTTATTTTTCATTGTTTGCTTTTTGTTGTTTTTGCTGTTGTTCATCCATTAAACATGTCACCTTTGCAAGAATATCAGATATGAGCTTCCAATTTTTGCAAACCCAACGTATTTTCTCCTGTTTATGAGCGGTGCACCTAGCCTGTTATAGCTAAACTCTAGACCAGAGCTTCTCAAATAATCTGAGATGAAAGACAAGGTTTTTCATTTTTCAATCCTTTTTTATTATAATTTCCAATCCTTTGCAGACCAATATTTTAGTAAAATACATTTAAAATATTAAAGCTATGTCAAATTACATAAAAGTTTCTAAATCCATAATCTCTTTCAAAGGTACTATTCCAAACCACAAGATATTCTGTAAAAATGAAATTTTTAAGTTTTTTGTGTCTCATATTGCAGAAATGGAAGGTCCACATTTCCTTTTCTATTCTTGAAAAATTATTTTAGATAACTATACTATGTTATAAAGTTAACCTTAGAAGTCACATCTTTTCTGAAAATGTTGTCCTCCTGACATCTGAATGAATTAAACTCACTTCTATGTCATTTTCATAATAAAGTAAATAGTAACTCTAAATTACACTCTACAAAGATTAAAACTTTTTCACCAATGCACATGATAGTCAGAGGTAAAAATTTTTATTTTCAAGGACAATGCTTTTCAATGTTATAAGTATCTCGAAGCACTATATGTTCACACATAATCACAGAAATGCAGGTTTATAAAATTAATTCTGTTGAAAAATTATATTAACTATTAACTAGTTAGTAAGTTAATTGTCCCTAAATTGCCTTCAGTTTAACCAGTAATGTTTTCTTGTGTACCAATTACTATCAAGTTTGTTTTCCACTTATTATTAAATGAAAAGGGGAAACTATAACACAAACACACAAGATTTGTGATAAAAGAAAATCAGGTACGATGAACCCTGCATTCTAATTTATATGCACTCAATAACTGTTATATACAAAGTATGATCTCAGTAGATTATATCTGAGATTTTACTATATTTGGTATGTTGTTACAAAATACAAATCCAGACAAGAAATAATTTCCTACTGACATTGTGCTTCATGGAAGAAATTAAAGAGCTATAATGTCATGACTGCTGACAGAAGTGCAAAAATTCAATAGAAAAATTAACCTGTGAAACATGTTATCTGACAGTTAATACTGAACCCATGCTATGAAAGGTTAAAGATTTTTAAGGTTATTGCTGATAATGGAAGAAAAGAAAACAGAGTCCATGAGTTACAGTTTTTAAATATATGATATGAAAATAGATCTCAGATTTGAAAGAATGATTTACTAACCCACTTCCATCATGTGAAGAATGTTTAAAATTCTCAATAATTTTCCAATATAATTTTTTTCTTTTATATATCTATATTCTGCATATTTTGAAATTACACAATCATTGTTTCATTTAGCAATGAAAATAGACAATGTCAAAGGCCTCATCCAACAGAACTCACATTGACTAATGTGGATGCAGCTAGAATAAACTTTTCCTGCCAAATTTTATATTTAGCATCATGTTTTAGAAATCACTTACAATATTGACTGAAAAAATTTACCTGCTAATGATATACTTCCACCACCATCCCCTTCATGAATGCTATCAATTACAAGTTTTTCATTAGATTAGAACAATGAGAACATTTCTACCAGAATATTTATGTGTTCATTTTTATTACACTACCAAGATCATTGTAATAGAATGTGAATGCACTTTAATAAGTAAAGCAGAATGAAAACTTATTACTTCCCAAAAACTCAGATTTTATTTAATTACTCAATGAACATGGTATTTTAAATATACAATTCAACATTGCTAATATCTATTGAAATATAATTTATAGGTGAATAATTGTACCCTAAAGCACTTGCACTTTTGCTCAACAGTAGATAAGAAATAACATTATAACATTTCCAAGACTCTTGATACTCTGTAAAAATCTTGGGATAATTAATGAAGATACTTAAGTTCATTTGCCTCCCCTGGAACACTTTGATAACTGTAGGATACTGTGTTCAAAAAAAATATATTTGTCTATTCATTCATGTAAACTTCTAATAGAATATATTCAGTAACATAGCTTAGTTACATATCAAATATCCTCCTACAAAATTTCTCTTAGTATCAAATATACATTTCTACATTTTCTTTCTAGGTTTATTTATGAAAGTGGTATTCCTCAGTGGTGCATTATGTTATGAACTACATGAGAACCATACTGGATAAATTTGTTACTATTTTGAAGACTACATATTAAATAACTGAAAATGTTATATTCAAGAATTATTAGGTACAATAGTTAGGAATCCCTCTACTCAACTGTTTTATACAAATCCAGCATAGAATCTATATAAATATTAAATATCACTCAAAAGAAATTGGTATTCTTTGTATATACACAGATTAAATTATGCAAAATGTTACCTACGTGATTGAGCTGCACCTAAATTTTAAACAGAAACTCTTTGAAAGTGGCTAGAGGCATTTGTTAAAAACAGAGAAATTATTAAAATCGACTTCGTCTCTGTCAAATAATTTTGGAATATGTATTTATACAAAGCAATTATTTATTGACACTTCCAATGTGTTCAGCAGCTTAAATTCTATACTTGTTTTAATACATATTACCTCACCTTCTCTAACCTTCCACCTATAATTATGTCTTCTCTCTGGAAAAATATCCTGAGTACCACTTGCCCCAAGAGAATTACAGAATATGGTAAAATAATATCTTTTCCAAATATGAATTAAATACTTCATATAGGTAATGCTGCATGAATTTCTTTCTGTATAATGCATTACATTTAGTTTCTTGCACTCATAATTGCAGTTCAATTTCCAAAAGAAAATTCCTCTTTTTAAAAAAGAGAAATAATGATGAACACCTGTTGAAGAGGAAAAAAATAGCTGCATAAAGTTTATTTGACATGAGTCTTCACAGATATTTTGGCTTTGCAGAAGGTTAGCAACATCTCTTTCATGCTCCTGAAATCTCTCATTATTTTCTTGCTGTCTTCCAGTGTCACCATGCATTATGGAATCCAAGAGTTGACATCAGAAAAACTAAACTGAGGATATTTGGGCATGCTGGATTCAGGCATACACTCGCAATATAGCAGCTTGACCTTTGAAAGAGGACAATTCATGTGTGCATATCTCATGCCTGTCTGCTTTCCACATACTTAGCAAGATGACAATTGCTCCCAGCTATGCTGATATACTTCTATTCACTTGGTTGGCTGTGGATAGAAGACGAATGATCTATCTCCTAAGAGGTGATCTTCTTTGAAGATGTCTCACTTAATCAGAGTGGGATATTGGTAAACATAAACAGGTATGCTACTGTATCTAGAACCACTACTTTCTGCACAGCTTTCACTTGCCTTATGTAAAAGGTCATTGCGAATGCTGCTGTGAAATGACCCACGGAATGAGTCACTTCAGCAACTTACCTGTGGCAGTGAACAATAGGAAGCCTTCTCTGAGAAATATATTGCATGTCTTCATGAATAATCCAACTATAATGTAAGTTTAATTTGCCTCAGGAAAAAGAATATCTTCCATTACATTCCAGGTTAAACTATATGAAATTGTCAATATGCAAACATTTTTGATCCATATCCATGCTGATTTCTTATGGTTTAACCTAAAGCATCTTATAATTTAATATAATATTTAGGAAATAATTGTCATCTCCATTTTTCTTTCAGATTTATATGTTATTTTTAAAAATACAAATTTCTCTCTGATAGCCTACATCTCTGCCTGAATTTCTAGAAATATATTTTAAATAATCAATGTAGCAAAACTCCTGTAGCATTTTCTATCAATACTAGTGGTTTCGCAAAGTCTGAAACATGTCTCACTTGGTAGATAAGGTGAATTTGGTAGTACAGTGATGAACATGAGAGCAATTTGAAAATATGTAGCTATCATTCCAAGCTAGCATGCTTTATTCAGATAATATTGCTTAAAACAGTTAAATGTCCTTACATTTTTTAAAAGTGATTCATTAAAAAAATTAAGCAGATAAAAGTACACATAGCACTCTCATGGACGGTCAAAGTAATATTAAAAACACTGATCTACACAACTACAACTTACCATGTATTGCAATGTACTATATTGCATATATTCCCAAGTTACTCCATGGAAGACATGAGATCTTTTATTTAGTTAGACCATATGCAATTGTTATTTTTTTCAGTGAAAAACAAATATTGGCGATATCACATGGTTTGGCCTTAATGAATTCTGTGGCCACACAGCGTATAATGTCTAAAAAGGTATTAAGTAAAAATTAACTTTTGATTCAATGAATAGATTCAACACAAAGACTTTCAGATTTTTTGTAAGCAAGTCTCGATCTGAATACAAAATATATCAACAAGTTTAAGAAAACTTGCCTGTAAACAAATGCCAGCTGAAACATAAAGATATTAATACAAGTCACCATGCTTAACTCATGTGTAAATATTAAAGATACATGAATTCTTTTTACACAACACGCTTCCCTGATAGTAACACAAAAATAAATGAATATCACTTCTAGGAACTCACACCTTTGTTGATTGGAGTTCAAATTGGATCATGATCAAGGATGAATTAATTTATCCATTTTCTCCAAAGATATGGAATCTAGGGAATTAAGAAAAATTGCCAAAGATTTTTTAAAAAAAAAGGAAAAGAAAAACACAGAGATCCTGTGTATCTTTCCCTAAAGAATAACATGCAGTTAGAAACAAAATACTGAAATTCAACAACTTACGAGGGCTGAATCAAGCATATGTTCAAAAAACCTTGCCTTACTTTAGACAACTGAGCAATAATAATATAAAGACATATAAAATTTAACAAATCAACTTTTGAAAATCAGCTTAGTATAATGTCATCAAATCCTAAATATCCCAACTTTTCTTAGTAGATCTCTCATTAGTTCTTTTAAAAAAGACCATGTATTAGTAATATCTTCAATAAGCTGTTAGAACTCTACAACTTTTTGGACACAGCTTGCCATATTCCCTTATTAAGGGGGGAAAAGGAGGATATTTAAGGATGACCAAATTCAGAAACAGATAAATAGCCTTAACACACTTTTCACTATCAAATGATTTCTCCTCTTGTCTATCATACCCTTTCAGTTTACAGGTTCCAGTTATGATACCAAGGACATGAAGAACTTAGGGAAGAGTTTCTTATTTATAAATTTATGTAGGCCAACAATATAAAAAGCATGCTCTATATTTATAAACAGATGTAAATGTTCTTGTGAATTCTATATACATAAATTATTGTGTAGTTTAGAAAAACATTACAAGTTTGAATTTAACTGCAAGGGAGGAATACTTGCATGTTGATGCCTTTGAGAACATTTTGTTTCAAACCTAAGGTCTGAATTTACTAGCGAGTATTAGTGTAACAAAATTCCAAAAGTTAAAAACAATTTGGGTTGCCAGACAAAAGGCAGGTTTTCCCGTTAGATTTTAATTTCAGGTAAAAAAGCAAATAACTTTTTAGTACAAGTAGATATGAAATATTGCATGGAAACACTAAAATATTATTCATAGTTTATCTGGAATTCAGATTTAACTGGGCATCCTGTGTTTTGATTTCCTAAATCTGGCAACCCTAAAAATGATGCATGTGGAAAAGGAAAAGGATTGCTTGAAGAATCTAAAGAACAAAAGAGCATTGCTGGGTTGCTGCAGGTGAGCAAAGAGTCAGAAATTTTGATTGCTGCCAAAGCTAAAGTCTCCACAGCTGCTCCCAGTGTCTCCATTGACTCTACCATGTCTAGAAGTTGGGTATCTTATCTCATGTGCTTTCCTTGGTACTAGCTACGGATTTCACTGGTTCTTTCCCGGAGGTAGAAAAACCATTGAGCTTGTTTTCATCACTTAGATTTTTATATTTACTTGAAGCCAATGAAGACCAACTTAGAAAGTACTACGGCTAAACAAAGTAATTAATTATAAGGTTAGAAGATAATATAACTTTGCTAATTACTCCCAGCTTGGTGCCCGTTTTTTCACTGCAGCCAACAACTGCATGTTTTTAATCTCCATAATAACAATAATGGCATACATCATTAACCCTATTTTATTCTTTTTTTAATTTTTTATAATACCAATAACAAAGATCATTAACCTCTGCTCTGTTTAACATCTGATCAACCATTTTTGTTAAATAAATATCATAGAAAACATTAAATATCACTTTGCTCTGCTACGTCGGCTCTCAGGAGGGGAATTCTTCCTAATGCATTATATTAATATGAGCATCAGTTTACTCCACAAGTGTCAAACCAGGAGTGGTAGCAAGGTCATAGATAAAGAATAATTTATAGCTTTAGTCAAATTAGTTCAAAACTATCTTTTTCCAAGTACTTCTAAATCTTATTGGTATAGTTGTTTTGTGTTTGTGACTTTTTTTCTGAAGCTCATGATAGAATAGAGCTGCCCCATTACTGAGATAACGTTAGACAGTTGTGCGTGAGGACGCCAAGATAGACCCAACAAGTTGTGAAGAGAATTTCGGGGAATAACTGAATAACTGTTCTGTGAAACGTGAACACCCTGTGGGGGTTACTGATCTTGAAAATAGTTACTTTGAATCAAGATTCTTATTTAGGGCATATGCCTGCTTACCATGAATGTATTACCTGAATCACTATTTCACCCAGTCAGTGCATCAAAAGAACTAACCTGGTAAACCAGGCTCTTATTTAGAGTCCAAAAAAATGGCCATTTCCCTACATATAGGTCCTTATTACCACCCTTGCCCTAGGAAACATGTAGCTCAGACAGGCCTGTGCCACTCACTTGATCTGCCCTACGAGTGTTGGTGTAGAACAGTAGCAAAGGATGATGGATCAGAATTGCAGATAAGGAGAAGGGGTTGGGATAAAAATGTTAACATTTTACATATATTATTGGCACAGAGAGACACCACTTAGCAGTAGTTGTCAGGGCAAACGCATGCTTACAGCATGATATCTGATAGTACTTGTAAAATACTTACAGGTCTCTCCCAAATTTCTGGACCCAAGTTTACAAATTGGTACATTTTTTGAAAAACAAACAAAGACATTATGTCATACTGATTTAATAGCTAGAAGGAAAAGAATGTTGTCCTCTACCAAGGTACATTTTTGCATCCTAATTCCTTAACATGAGCACATCTCACAGAATGATTTAGGTGGTTTTCTGTAAAACACATTATATTTCTCAAACAAACATCCAGTTCCATCCACAATGCATTTGTCTAATGTATCTCTCAGTCAGAGAGAGAAAAATAACTAAGGAAGACATCAGGGCAGGAGGAGACAGGTGTAAGTAAGCCCCTTCCTAGCTGGCTGTGATACCCTCCTTGAGCCACAGTGTGTACGTGTAAGTATATGCAGTAATATGGTTTTACCCACTCTCCATTTTTTGACTCAGCCTTATTTAACACAGAGTTAAATACAGACTCTGGCTTTTGGATGCCACAGACAAAATATAAAAAACAAAGAAGTTAGAAAACAGAGATTCCAAAAGGATTTGAACAGAAACACAGCCTAAGAGGAAAAGCTAAAAAAAATTGGGGTTAGTTCTTACCAAAAAGAATAAGCTAAAAGAAAACCTAGCTTTTATATGATTTATACTCTTTTGTCTGAGCACATTTAAGTCTCTTCTATTGTTTTCCAAAGAAAAAGGGACGTAGCTTAATAATTAGAGAAGAGCCAGGCTTCACTTTGATATGATTCTTGATAAATTCTCAGAGCCCATTTCACAGCCAGCATCCAATGTTTCTGTCCCCTTTTTCCCCCAGAGGTACCAGAGAAGTGGCCTGGGGCAATAGATGCCCATTGTGCAGGATGGTAAGTGCGACACAGGACTGGGCTGTAGCAGAGACTGTCCCAGTTTTTCTATCACTTTTTTTATATTTTTGTATTTCGTTTATTGCTTCCTCAGTGTCGGTAACTGAATAGCTCTTATTCTTCCTGAAACTGACCTCTCCATTGACAATTACATTCTGTATTCTATTATTTCCATTTATACTGTCCCATATTTATTTAGGAGTTTTCCTGCATTTAAAGAATACCTACTTTATGGGCATTCTTTAAAGACTGGTAGTAGGATGTAGTCTTTGATAAGGCACTCAATACATGCAGGTCTTATCTTAACTAGCCACAGGCCCAGATACCTGCAAAAGTGATGGACGATGGCAGAACGACTTGGAATTTTCTATACAATGATGTAAGAAAAAGACAAGGTCTTTCTGCATTTTCCTTTACCTTGCTTTGGCTAAAAATCCTGGTTTCTTTGCTCCTAGTACAAAACGCTGTGGGTTTAAGGCACTAAATGAGCTATATACTCTCACGTAAGATTTGTTGACATTTCACACTGTCTTTAATATAATTTATGACTTGCACACAGTTCAAGGAAATAAATAATGATTAAAATTGAGATTCACCATAAATTAAAAAGTGATTGCCTTCGTTGTAGCATATAAGAATATTAGAACAGAGAAATTATTTTTATTTTATAATATGAAACATCAATGGTGGGCAGTATCTTTCCATAACTCCTGTTATCGGCTTGATAGAATGGGCTTTGGTTTAAAAGATGTACATTGTAAGTAAGAAGTATTATGACATGGATATCAATTTATATGATTAAATATTATATATATATGTCACAAATATTTTGAATAGAAAAACTTATAAATATATTCTTGCTTCTTATTCAAAGTATTATTGCTATGCTGATACTATATTAATAAGTTCTATTAACATTATTTAGCAATAATAAAAATACACAATTGTAAGATTTGTATTACCAGTGCTGTCCCTAATATCTGTAAGTATTTTAATTTCAAAAAATTTAAAACCAGTTCTCATGTCAAGCAAAATGTTATCTGCTATAGTCAACGATAAAAGGTGAGAAGTGATCAATTTATCATCAACTTTTAGACCATCTTGAGTTTTCCGCCATTAGTCAGGACTCAACCCATAAACCATATCTTAAAACTTTTCCAGAAACCTATTCCAAGACTACAAAATTATTTTCCTTGAAGTATTACCTAAATTCTTCCTGAGACAAGACAAAAATTCTCCTTAATAAAGATTTTTTTTAAAGAATACAAATGGGTTTTAGTTTTCTATCCATAATACTAGGAAAAACCATATAAAATTTCATCTTTATAGGTCAAAAAAGTGGTCAAATATTAGCGATTTTATATAGCTCAATGTAATGTTATTCTAGACAGATTTAATGTTCCGCATAAAAATCATTTGTCAAATATGTTAAAGTCAAATTTTCCTGGATTCTTTCATCAAGCTTAAAAATAGAAAACATTACTCCTTCAATAACAAATGAAAAACAAAGATTTGGCATTAAGCTCTTTTCTAAAAGTGGGAGTTGTATATTCAATGCTATAAAATCTTCTGAGAAAATATTTGATGTCTAAACGTTTTACTAAAAATACTCTTCCGGAAGCAGTTACAAAGAATCTAAATAGATTTGCAAAACTCTAAAAACAATAACATTGCCCTAAATTTTTGTTTGTTTGTTTTTGGAAAACATGGTTATTTATTTAGGAATATATAGGTATTTGTTTTGAAAACATGTTATTTATGTTAACTATACTCAGTTTGTTAGTGTTACTATTATAAATTAATTAATACATATTTTTAATTTCTCAGTTTTAATATCTAGCACAGTAAATACCAATAGATATAGCCCACAAAAGTCAAAGCTCTGCGGGGTTTTCAATAATTTTCAAGTATGTAAAATGTCTCTGGGACCAAAAAGTTGGTGAATCATTGAATTAATTAAAAAGATAAATCAGAAAAAGAGAAGGGAAGTAACAGACAGTAGATATTGTGTAAATCATACTATTTTTTCTGCCCCAAGGGAACCTCGGTTGGCCCTCCTTCTATAATCTGACTGGCAGAATATCTAAGGAACTCATCTCACTACTCAGGATGGGGTGAGAACGGAGAGTTCCACCGACATGTTCCTAAACCTGATCCCATTTAATGTTTTTACTGCTCACAGGTGCTGCCAAGGAACGTCTGGGCAGGAACAAACCTACACATGAATACAGCAACAGCAACAGGTATTCTCTTACATAACTCATTGATTTAAGATGTAATTTCAAGGGTCATCAGATTCTTTTTCTTTATGATAACAATCTGGAGAGATTAAGACAAACGGAGATGTTTGACTCTGAGTTTACAGAGGGGAGGACAAAGGCAGAAGATTTCAGGGTCTTTCCCTAAGGCACACAAACTCTGTTGAGGCAGGTTGTGGAATTGAAGAGACCTGCTTCCAAGCACAGGGCTTTATCCACTTGGCTGGTGTCTGCGAAACTGCTTTTTCGCACTAGAAATTTTTCTCACATGAAATCTTGCTCAGAAGACCCTCGTAGAGCACAAAAAAGGAAGCTTCGGCAGGTGGAAAGAGAGCCAGCGACTGAGACTCCCGCTCACTTTGTTGGCCTTTGGTCAACTCTGTCCCTTCCTTTTCCTTCTTCCTCCCTCTCTGTCTCTCCCCTCTTGGGACGCCAGGCTGTCCCAGACCTCCTCTCCTACATTTGCCCCTTTATGCTCAGCACCTGCTTCCATTACCCTGCCCTTCCAGACACCTACTGAAGAACGTTTTGCTGTATTTTCTCAAATACACATGTTTTCTTGTAAAATATGCAGCGTTATTTTTTTGTGTATATGTGTTTAAATTACACAAAGGGTATTATGCTATAAATCATGTTTCGTTTCTTACTTTTGTCCTATTAACACTGTTCTTAAAAATCTACCCAGATTTTTATTTCTACATCTAGCTGGTTGGTTTTTATGCACATATTGTTCTATAATATATATTAATATACCATATTTCACTTATCCATGTCTCTGTTGATGAATCCAACTCTCCACCAGCAAAAACTGAAGAATTCTTTTTGACATATCACCTTGGAATGTGACCTCCAGTACATTTGGGTCTTTGTGTGATATATTTTCTGATTTCTTGTATGCATGAGAATGTATTTATTACACCCTCACATTTAAATGAGAGCTTAAATGAATTTTTCTTTAATTTTACTTTTAAATTATTAAACTTCAACATTTTGAAATAAGGGCTCCTCTGATTTTGTTTCTCTGTATTTAGTTTTTTCTATTATCAGTACTTGCCACTAACGTCATAACTGACTCGTAGAGCTGCAGGAGAAAACGAAGGACGGGGAAGGGTGGAATGAAATGGGAAAGTCGCATTTAGTGTAAGGGACACAGACTTCAGAATCACAGAGACGGTTTTGAATATGAAAGAACATTACCAGAAGAGTAAAAAAAAAAAACAATCCACAAACGAGGGCACTGATCTGGTTTTATTATTGCAGGAAAAATAAATCCCCCAGTATTTCCATGTGTTGTGACAATCCATGAATCTCCTCTCTGTATTCATGAGTTGCAATCAAAAATCTACTTAAATGTCAGGAGCTAATGTCCAGAATCAGGTGTTTCCCATAACCTATTATGTCAGGTATTTTGTGACAAAAAGCAGCTTTGCATTTGATTCAATGTTGTCTGATATTCCTACACTGCTTTCTGGTTTGTTTTTGTTTTCATTCATCTGTTTTTTTCTTTGCTTATCCTTTTCCTTTCAATCTTTCTCCGGTCACAATTCACGAAAGCAGTCTGGGTGTCATGAACTGGACATTTTACACTACAAAAATAAAGGAAAATCTTCATACTTTCTAAGGTTAGCCATTAGTATCAAGACAAATAGAAGGTTTTTATAGCTTAAAAATTATGACTTTCAAGGTTTATGGTTACAGGTAATGGATAAAAGTCATCAAAGAAGGGGAAAATGAAGAAATAATTAAGCTTCTGGCCTGAATTTCCTCTTAGTATTCTTATGAGCATAAAAAAAAAAATAGAGAAAAACTGGGAAGAATCTGTAACTGAAGCTCTTTGATAGATTTACTGGTGGGTTGGGGAAAGAATGACTTAGAAAAAAGGAAGAAATGGCATGTCTCAATAGGAGAGATACAAAATACAAAATACACCTCAGCTAAATGTTCCTGTAATAATTTCTTATTAAAAAGGTAAATCGGATAGGCTTACCGAGGTAAACAATGAATTCCCTCAAATGCACAAACATCATGGAGTTGTGAATAAAAATCTGAATAGGAGTGTCTATTTTTATTGCAATGTCTCTGTGGGAGAGATCCAGAGATAGAGTCAAACTGGTCATACACCATAAGCCTCAAAACAATCACTTAGAGTTTGCTGCATGCACACACTGTGGAAATAAAATGCTTCTTGGATTTTATTGGTTCAATCTATCCAGGATCATAAGTATGTAATCAAGTATGTTTCAGGATATTACGTTTTAAAATAGCATTCTTATTTTATTTGTGTAATCTCTTATTGCCTTGCAAATCGGTTATTTGTGCACTTGACTTGGGCAATAAATAACCTAATGTTTTCTTCTTGAATTATGTAAACAGTATAACAAAGGAAATAATTTGGCACCATCAGGTAAATATTAACCAAACATTTCAAAAGTACAATGCCTATACAGATTATGTAACACAATCCTTCCTTGAAGGCAGCATATATTCTAAAAGCAAGGAGGAACATATTCAAATTCAAAATAAATTCTACTGGAGGAGACTGCTAAAGCACTTATCAAGATCATCAGGGAATAAATCCCACTTTCACCCAATTCCCAGTATTACGCTCAGATGTAAAGATGTTCTTAACTTGTATCAGATACAACATCATCCCAATTCTCTATTCTACCCCAAACACTACAAATCTGGTAGAAAATCAATTATAAAACTGAATGAAACTATATGCACATATTTGATATCTTATGATATAAAAGCATTTTGCTTGAACTTGATTGCAGGGTCCATTTAATGAGAAATATTGTCATAAATCTCCACTGGTTATTTATGTTTCATTTTATGATAATATTACTTACATTTTCCTGGTGTAAAAAGTTCCACATATTGAGCAAGCATTTTTGGGGTACCTCCTATTCTATGTTGAATCCTGTGATCTAGACCTTAGATATACCAAAAAAATTAAAAAGTTAAATTAAGTTTCTACCCTCGACAAATGTATTGGTTAGGAATTATACTGCTAATAATAAAAGGGTGCATACATAGGTGAGCAGCTCAAGGCTGATATCGTGGCTTCTGAAGTCACCGGGGACTCAGACTTCCTTGATCTTCTCCCTTCACTATCTTAAATCCTCATGGTCACACTCTGGCTACTGGAGCTCTGGCAAGAGGGAGAATGTTGGAAAAAAGAACACCCTCTCCCACTCCCCATTTAAGGAACTTTCCTCTCTACCCTCTGCAACAACTACAATACATTAGAGAACTTAGAAAAGTGGCCACACCTAATCACAAGGGACCTAAGAATCTTTTATTAAAAAGAAAAGGATGGGTAAGAGTCTCAGCCATAGCTAGCAAAAAAATGATTAACAATATAATGTGATGAGTGTGTCAGCACCGGATTTGCAGTATAAGTTTTATCAGTGGTCGGCAGAGCACAAGAATCCTAGGCAGAATAGTGAACATAGTCTAAAGTAATCAGGGATCCAATCACATTCAGAGAATGGGAAGAATATTAGTGTGGTTGAAGAGGAGCATGCTTGAAGGAAGTGGTAGGTGAGGCTAAGGCTGGGTGCCCTTTTCCAGACAGTGTAGCATAGAAGTTACAGTACAGACTCTGGCAACAAATTGCCTGGATGATATTGAGAAAATTAGTTAACTATGTTGTATCTCATAGGTAAAACGGGGATAATAACTATACCCGCCTAATTGGGTTTTTATGAGTATTAATGGAGATAAAATTAGAAGTGCTTAGAAAACTTACTGAAATATAATTATTCAATAAATAGCATCTGTTGCTGGTAGACGATGAATGGTCTTGCATCTGTTTGCAGAAGGAATAACAACTCCATTAAGTAAGGATTGGGGACCCATTAGGGGGCCTGGCATGATCAGATTTATTTCTTAGGAAGAACTTTCTCTGGTGTGGTAAGATTTAAGCTGTTGTCAAGGAGATTTGTTAGGAGGATATCTGAACTGAGATGATGAGGTTCTGAACTGAATCAAGGAGATTAGCTACATTTTAACCTCTTGATAATACTGCCAAAGTTTTTGTTGGAATACTAACAATTTCGACTACCACCAAGAGAACGAGTGCTACCTCACAAAAACCTAACACACGTGTTCATCTTTTTTTTAGTCTTTCCAAATTTATTAAGTGAAAATGTTTTATCATTTCTTTAACTAATAATTTTTTAAGGTTGAGATTTTAAAGTTTATTAGCTTTTTATTTCCTACATGTGTTTATAACTGTATATCCTTTTCCAGTTATATTTTGGAAACAAAGTGTTTCCTACTGTTTCTATGAGCTGTTTGTATACAAATGATCTTAGTCATTTGCATGCCCTATTAATTGCCAAGATTAAAGGCTGCATGGGGAAAGGGTCAAAGGAGGACCACCCCTGATTTTATTATTCATTGCCAATAAAGAGGCAGTCAAGGGGACACAATACTAGGGGAAATGTTGTTGCAGAAAAAGCCACGTAAATCTCCCTCCCAAAAGCCAATGACATTTTTAGTAAATTTGACTGAGTTCCTAAATACTTTGAGGAGTATATTTCCCATGAAAAGAATATGAATAACCACTGAGTTCTGCTTTGAAGTCAGCATGGAGTAAAAACAGAATTTGCTCAAAGGGACAACCAACCATGGGTTACACTTGTTAAGATTATTCTCAATTTGGGGTCAAGATGACAGACTAGAAACAGCCTGCACATGCCACTCTCAAGAAGAAGATTGAAAATTGCAAGTAGAAGTTCACCTACAAATGTATCATCTTAGACAGATCGTTGTGAATCATCAGAGAAGCAACTGGAGATACTCAAAGTGAAGGACAGGGAAGTGGGATGACACACTCAGCAGGATGAGAGGTACCTGGGGAAAGTGCCCACACGTGGGGGAAGGGATAGAGGGACAGGGGAAAGAACTCCAGGCTCCACACTCCCCCCAGAGGCACTGAAACCCGTGCTGCAAGAGGGCTTCTCCACTATTGCAGGCCTCTGTGCTGATGCAGGGAGCTGCTTGAGACTGTGCAACAGGATTGCAACAGAGAAGAGGCACAGCAAAGTCCCACTGGCCTCCAAACATGGGTTGCTACAGCTAACGCCAATCTGAGTTCTCAGCCACAGAATGTCCTGTCTACATGGGGTCAGCTCCACTGCGGCTGCCTCCCTATCACCCCTACTGGGTCAGGGAGGGAGCAGGTATGCCAGGCATTATCATGTGCTCCATGACTGGATGTCATGCACCACCCCTGCCACTGGAGGTTCCAAGCAGTACAGGTGCCCACAGCCCCCAGAATCCATTGCCACCATCTGGATAGCACAGCAGCTGCCAACACAACCTGGGTAGCAAAGTGCCCATACCAACACCACAGCTGCTGCTGCTGCCAGACCAGTGCAGAGCAAAAGCCCCTGCCACTGTAACCTGCCCACTGCACACAGCCCCACACACCATGCACCTCCATGGCTACACACTGCACATGCCACCATGCCACTGTGGTCCCATTCACCTCACCCTGCCTCATGCCACATGCTGCTACTGCCCCTGAACCTGGAAAGAGCAAACACCCACAGCCCTGGCACCCCCATCACTGTCTAAATAGCCTGACCTAGCCACCCCTGCCACCTTCACAGGAGGACCCAGGCAGAGCAAACTCCCACCCCACCTGCCTTGGAGAAGAATATGCCCTGCCTTCCCCAGACAACTGAGCTTACAGCAGTGGCCTGGAGACCAACCCAGAAGTCCACGTGAATATCCTCCAGCACTGGCTTAGACTGTGACAACCACAGGGAAACAGGGTGACACAGGAGAACAGTTGTGTTACAGACTCTCAGTGCATCTGCCCCTCTCCTCCCTGATCAGTCTTCTGGAGCAGGACTCAAGCACACCACTAAGGAACCTCTCCCTCTCTTCACTGAGCAACAGAGTTCCCAGCAGAGTAGAACAGATGTGTCAAATAGCTATTGGTTTTGAGCTGAGAGAAGAGATTCCAGAAGAGAAGAAACCAGCATAAGAATGATGGCAATATGAAGAAACAGGCTCCTCTGGCACCCCAAAGGACTACACTAGCTCCCCAACAATGGATTTCAACCAAAAGAAACTTCTGAAATGTGAGATATGGAATTCAAAATATGGATCATAAGCAAGCTCAATGGGATCAATGAGAAAGTTGAAAACCAACACAAAGCAGCCAAAAATAATAATAATAATTCAGAACATGAAGGAAGAATTCACTAAAGAGATAGATATTTTAAGAAAAAAAAATAGAACTTCTGGAAATGAAAGAGTCATTATGGCAACTTCAAAATATAGTGGAAAGTTTCAACAACAGACTAACCCAACAGAGGAAAGAATTTCAGAGCTTGAAGACAAGGCTGTCAAATTAAACCAGTTAATCAAAAATTAATAAAAAAGAATCAAGAAGAATGAACATATTCTTCAAGAATTATGGGACTATGAAAGATGACCAAACATAAGAATTATAGATATCATTGAGGGAGAAGAAGAAAATGCAAGAAGCATGGAAAACCTACTTGGGGTATAATAGAGGAAAATTATTCTGGTCCTTCTAGAGATGTAGATATCCAGATACAAGAAAGACATCAAACTCCTGGAAGATTCATTACAAATAGGACATTTCCAGGACACATAGTCATTGAATTAGCCAAAGTCAAAGTGAAGGAGGAAATACTACAAGCTGCAAGACAAAAGCATGAAGTAACTTACAAAGAAAACCCATCAGACTAACAGCAGACTTCTCAGAGAAAATTTTACAGGATAGAAGGGAGTGGGATCCTATCTTTAGCCTTCTTAAACAGAATAAATGACAGCTAAGAATTTTATATCTTCAAATACCAAGATTCATAAATGAAAGAAAAATAAACTCTTTCCTAGACAAACAAATACTAAGAAAATTTATCACCACTAGGCCTGCCTTTGAAGAAATCCTTGAAAGTGTTCTATACATCAACAGAATGGTTGATACTCACCAGTGTAAAACAACCAAAAATAAAAACTCACAGCTCTTATAAAACAGTAACACATGGGAAAAAACAAAGGTACTAGATAGCAATTAACATGATGACTGATGCAGTATCTCACATATCAATATTAACAATGAATGTAAATGGTCTAAACTCCCCACTTAAAAGATATAGGTTGGAGAAATGGATAAAAAAATACAACCCAAATATATGCTGTCTTCAAGAAACCCATTTAACTCAAAGACTCAAATACTTAAGGTACAGGGATAGGAAAAAATATTCCATGCAAATGAAAACTAAAAGCAAGCAGGTATAGATATTGTTATATCAGATAAAACAGATTTTAAAACAATAATAGTAAAAAAAAAAAAGACGGTTATTATATAATGATAGAAGGATTGATTCAACAAGAAGATATAACAATCTTACATGTATATGAACCCAAGAAAGGAGCTCTCAAATTCATAAAATGAATATTACCACACTTAAGGAAAGAAATAAACAGCAACATTATAAGAGCTAGAGACTTCAACACTCCACAGACAGAACTAGACAGATCACCAAGGAGGCAGAAAATCAACAAAGAAACACTGGACTTAAACAGAATTCTAGAACAAATGGTCCTAACAGACATTTACAGAACATTCTACCTCAAAACTGCAGATTATACATTCCTCTCATCAGCATATGGAACATTTTCCAAGATAGATCATATGTTAGGCCACAAAAAAAGTCTTAGCAAATTTTTAAAAATTGAAATCATACCATATATGTTCTCAAACCACAGTGCAATAAAACTAGAAATCAATTACAAGAGGAACTCTCAAAACTATGCAAACACATGGAAATTAAACAACTTGTTGCTGAATGATTATTGGGACAATGATGAAATCAAGATAGAAATCAAAAGATTTTTTTAAATTGAAGAACAAAAGTGACACATGCTACCAAAATCTCTGGGATACAAAAAAAGCACAACTAAGAGGGAAGTTCATCACCCTAAACAACTACATCAAAAAGACAGAAATATCACAAATTAATAACCTCAAGGAACTAGAAGAAGAACAAGCCAAACCCACATCCAGAAAAAGAAAAGAAATAACAAAGATCAGAGCAGAACTAAACAAGATTGAAATGAAAAAAAGAATACAAAGGATCAATGAAATGAAAAGTTGGTTCTCTGAAAAGGTAAACAAAATTCATAGACCACTAACTAAATTAACCAGGAATAGAAGAGTGCATTCAAATAACCTAACATCAATCAGAAATGAAAAAGGAGACACTACAGCTATTACCACAGAAATACAAAATATCATCCAAGACTACTATGAAAACCTCTATTCACACAAACTAGAAAATCTAGAGGAAATGGATAAATTTTTGGAATCACACAACCTCCCAACCTTGAATCAAGAAGAAACTGAAATCCTGCACAGACCAATAACAGGTATCAAGATTGAAACTGTAATAAAAATCTCCCAATAAAAACAAAAATCCCAGGACCACATGGATTCACAGCTGAATTCTACCAGACCTACAAGGAACTGACACCTATCCTACTGAATCTATTCCATAACTTCAAGAAAGAGGGAATCTTCCCTAACTCATTATATAAATCCAGTATCACCCTCATGCCAAAGTCAGGAAAGGATGCAACAAAAAAAAAAAGAAAACTACAGACCAATATCCCTTATGAATATAGAGGAAAAACTCCTCAAGAAAATACTAGCAAACCAAATCCAACAGCACATCAAAAAGATAATCCATCATGATCAAGTGAGTTTCAACCCAATGATGCAAGGATGGTTCAACATACACAAATCAATAAATGTGATTCACCAAATAAACAGAATTAAAACAAAAACCATATAATCATCTCAACAAATGCAAAAATTCACTCAATAAAATCTGGAACCTCTTTATGATTAAAATCCTCAGTAAACTAGGAATAGAGGGAATATATTTCAAATAAAAGCCATATATGACAAAACCATAGCAAACATCATACTGCATGGGGAAAAATTAAAAGCATTCCCCCTATGATTTGGAGTAAGATCCAGTGGAAGGATGACCACTGTCATCACTTCTATTCGATGTAGTACTAGAAGTCCTTACCAGAGCAATCAGGCAAGAGAAGGAAATAAAGGGCATGCAAATTGTGAAAAAGGACTCAAGCTATCCCTGTTTGCTGATGATATTATATCTAGAAAATCCTAAAGACTCCCCAAAAGACTTCTAGAATTGACAAATAAATTCACTAAAGTCTCAAGTTAGAAAATTAATGTACACAAATCAGTAGCATTTCTATACACTAAAAGCAGTCAAGATGAGAGTCAAATCAGGAACTCAATACTATTTACAATAGCAGCAAAGAAAATGAATTACCTAGGAATATACGTAACCAAGGAGGAGAAAGTTCTCTACAAGGAGAACTACAAAACACTGATAAAAGAAATCAGAGAGGACACAAACAAATGGAAAAACAGCCCATGCTCATGAATTGGAAGAATCACCATTGTTAAAATGTCCATACTGTCCAAAGTGATTTACAGATTCCAATGCAATTCCCATCAAAATACCAACATCATTTTTCACAGACTGACAAAAAACAATCCTAAATTTCATATGGAATCAGAAAAGAGCCTGAATAGCCAAAGGAATCCTGAGCAAAAACAACAAATCTGGAGGGATCGTATTACCAGACTTCAAATTATACTACAAAACCATAGTAACCAAAGCAGCATGGTTCTGGTATAAATGTAGAGACACAGACCAGTGGAACAGAATAAAGAACCCAGAAATAATGCCATATAGCTATGACCAAGTGATTTTTGACAAAGCAGACAAAAACATATGCTGGGAAAAGGATACTGTATTCAATAAATGGTGCTGGAAGAAATGGATACCACATGCAGAAGAATGAAACTGGATCCCCATCTCTCACCATATAGAAAAATTAACTAAAGATGGATTAAAGACTTAAGTATAAGACCTGAAATCATAAAAAATTTTAGAAGAAAATGTAGGAAAAACTCTTCTGGAGATTGACCTAGGCAAAGAATTTTTGACTAGGATCCCAAATGCAAATATAGCAACAACAAAAATAAATAAATGGGATTTAATTGAATTAAAAAGTTTCTGCACAACAAAGAAAATAATCAACAGAGTAAATAGACAACCTACAGAATGGGAGAAAATATTTGCAAACTGTATATCCAACAAAAGACTAACATCCAGAATCTATTAATACAAAGAATTCAAACAAAACAGTAAGAAAAAAAATTAAATAGCTACATCAAAAAGTGGGCAAAAGGCCTGAGCAGATTTTTTTTAAAGAGAACAGACAAATGGCTAACAAACATACGAAAAATGCTCAACATCACTAATCATCAGGGAAACGTAAGTTAAAACCACAGTGAAATACCACCTTACCCCAGTCAAAATGACCATTATTAAAAAATCAAACAACAGTAGATGCTAATGAGAATGTGGTGAAAAAGGAAAGCTTATACACTGTTGGTAGGACTGTAAATTAGTACAACCTCTATAGAAAACAGTATGGAGATTCCTCAAAGACCTGAAAGTAGAGCTACCATTCCATTCACAAATCCCACTACTGGCTATCTACCCAAAGGAAATGAAGTCATTTTACAAAAAGACACCTGCACCAGAATGTTTATTGCATCACAATTCACAATAGCAAAGATATGGAATCAACCTAAGTGCCCATCAGTGGATGAGTGGATAAAGAAAATGTGATATATGCACATACACACACACACACACACACACACACACACACACACACACACACCGTGGAGTACTACTCAGCTACAAAAAAGAATGAGATAACGTCTTTTGCAGCTACTTGAATAGAACTGGAGACCATTACTCTAAATGAAGTATCTCAAGAATGAAAAATAAAGCACCACATATTCTTGCTCATAAGTGAGAATTAAAGGATGGGTGTACAGGGTCATAAAGTGGTATAATGGACATTGGACATTAAGAAGGAGGTGGTTGAGAGAGGGATGAGGGATAAAAACTTACCTATCAAGTACTATGTACACTATTCTGGTGACAGGTACACTAAAAGCCCTGACTTCAGCATTATACAATTCATCCATGTATAAAAATAACACTTGTACCCCCTTAATCTATTCAAATTTTAAAAGAAAAAAAAACAATTATTCTCACATATTTTACATAGTTGATTTTATTGTGAATTGAAACATTTTTCCATTATTGTCTCTAAGTGATTGATTTTCGCATAGAGGAAAGCAATTTTATATCATTTGAATGGGTTCTCAGAATTCCTGAGCTTTTCAGTGAATTTTCTTGAGTACCAAAGATGACTTTCATGGTTATAATTCTTAATTATGCTAAACTAATGAGGGAGATATTGTTTATATAAGGAACAAGGACAGAATAGCATTTTATCAGGAAATTAATAAATTATTATAACAGACGTTAAATATTTTACTCTTCTTGAAATATTAATGTGTTATGTCAACTCAGAATGATCACACATCTTCATAACATTTATCCTCAAACATTTATTAAATTAATTAAGTATACAAAATATCTACAGATTGAAAAACCTTGCTGGGTAAGGCTAAGAAAGGAGACCATAAACAGAAAAAAAACTTAGAGATAATAAGTTGAATCTTAAGCAGTATTCACTGTTCTGATCCAATTGAATTCCCACTTCTAGAAATAAGTGGAAAACAGAAAAATTTAATAGAAATATGATTTGGCCAAAAGGAACAAGAATATGACATGCTATTATTAAGAAAACTTAAATCAGGTCAGGTACGATGGCTCACGCTTATAATCCTAGCACTCTGGGAGGCCAAGGCAGGAGGATTGCTTGAGGTTAGGAGTTTGAGACCAGCCTGAGCAAGAGGGAGACCCTGTCTCTACTAAAAAAGAAAAAAAGAAAACTTAAATCATTTGAAAGAATTGTCTACATTTAGATTTTGTTGTTAAAAGCAGTTTTCGCATTGGATATGAAGAAAAAAAAAAGTAACTAAGCAACATGTGTAAGTTTAACCATGTGTTTATATGTTAACAGAGATTATCTCCAGGTAAGAGAATCATAAGTAATGGACCTTTTTTTCTTTTTGCTTATTTAGATTTTTCAAATTTTTGGCAACAAACATCTATAGCTTTTGACAACAGAAAAAAATATTAAGTTAAAAGAAATCTAATACAATGCCCCTTTTCAGTTTTTATAATAATTTCATGTTACAGAAAGAATTTTGGGTAGATTTAAGAGGAAGATAAGTTTAACTATCTAGATGAGAATTTCTGATCACACATTTTAACGGACCATAAACATTATTATTATAGTTGCATAAATATTAAAAAGTGAACTGTAAATATTGAGAAAATGAGATTCTCATGAGAGAATCTTCATGTTCTTTATTGTTCTGAATCAAACAGAAAGTTCACTGGAGTTGCTTTTTGGAATTTTCTGGACATCTATTGATAATTCTAGATGGGGCCAAGAAAAATGGGATCAAATATAGAGAATAACAGAAATTCTGTGTGTGTGTGTGTGTGTGTGTGTGTGTGTGTGTGTGTGTGTGTGTGTTTTCAAAAATTCTGTGCAGGAATTAATAAAAGGTGTGGGTCATTTTTTGCTTCTTTTCAAATCTGTTTCTTATCTAAAATCAAATTCCTTCTTGGGATTTTGTTTAATTATTTCCCAGATACCCTGACTCCATGTTTTCATCTTTATACACAGCTTAAAGATTTACTTAAATTTCTCAATTTTCTTAGGAGAAAAATGCTACATGAATTTAAAGTAAATGTAAAACTTTAGTGGTTGATGTTCAGTTACTGAAATATCTTTAAAAAAAATAAAACTTCTACTCTTTTACCCAGATTTTCATGAACCTGAGGTTCAACTTCTAGAAACATCCTTATTCTATTCTCACATTTTCTTTTAAATATAGAGCTTCAGGTAATATGGATGACTCAAGTAAATACAATATAATCAAATAAAAGGGAAAACCTCACTAATTCCATTACTATTTTGTTTCTCTGATCCCTTCCTTTGATATATCCTGGATTCAGACATAGAAAGTCAATGACTTCTAGCATTCATTTTAGAATGTTGGTTTACCCTTGCTGGGGATAGTTGTATACACAATTGTGGTAGAAAATTATTTTTATATCCTGTCGCTGCATTTACTGGAAAGTAACTGAGCATTCAAGGCAAGTTTTGTGGAAAACTAGACTGTAGTGTATTTGAAAATGAATATTATCCTTACAGGTAAGTCCACTTGAACCACCCATGTTAGTTACAGCATGAATCAATAAAACGAGCTTGGAAATATTTTAAAACAATGCTACATTGTTATTTTGGGTGACTGCAGTGATCAAAACTTCCTGGCTCTAGAGGACATTTTGAATATTTCCTTTCCTTTCTTGCCATAAATGTTTGATTACCCGGAAAACTTTGACTAAGTTACTGGGAAGTGTGTTTTTGGCCGGTGCACCCAGGTTAGCTCTGCATATCAAAGGCCTCTAGCTTGCAATTCCAAGCCACAGACATGAAGTGATTGTATTGACAATTATTCAGTTCTCAGAGAGACAAAGACCCAGCGTTTTATCTTTATTGTACAAAATTACTGTCCATGTTTGGCTAACAGGGATTCCTTTGCTTCAAATGCAAAAGGTCCCTGAACTCATTTAGAACACAGAAACAAATTATAATAATTTTAAGGTGATGGAATTCTGAGTTACGATAAGCTAATATTTCGAGTTTTTTCTGCATTTTAGAATGCACACATCCTGGTTTCAGATCCAAACCCCTGAACACAATTATGGTTGACCAGTAGGCTTTTTAGCTGAGAAATGACTGGCTGACTTGGCAACCAGTTCTTAAAGCCTCCAGAGAACAACATGCTTCTATTCCTGAGCTCTCAGCTCTTAGATTTTTCACACAGTTTTTACAAAAGAAACACCTCAGGTGTACCAAAGCTTTGTGTAATGAAATCTTTCAGAGCAACCAGAAAAATATAACTCTTCCCCACCTGGATTCAGTCTTGGGTTAGAGCACATTTAATTTCAAGTCAATAGGTTCCAGCACATCAGCACTTAAGGGATTAAAGACAAGTCTAGTTTTGTTGCCCTAAATGTACTGTTATTGTTATCAATTCGTGCAGCCTTGCAATAAGTTTTCAATAAATCTAAGATTAACTATTATTTTCTTCCTATAAATAAAATATAATCATCTTAAAAATCAATGAAGGGAAAACCATCATATCCATTAACCTGGCTCAGAATCCCTCCAGGCTCCTGTATGAAACACAGTGCTGTGGATCTTTCATTTTATTGAGCTATATCTCTTTGTAGAGCAACCAGCAGGCAAAAGAAAAAAAAAAAACTAATCTAAAAATCAAAGACTACGTTTTTTTGTTGTTGTTGTTCTGAAACCACCGAGGTAGGGGCTGAATATTCTTTTTTGCCTGGAGTTCATTTTTTTTTCTGCTTTAATTTGCAATCATGCAATAAAAAAAAGGACATTGCCTCAAGTAGCTAGTGGCTTTATTACCATCTCTACTGCCAGTCTCCACTTTTTATCACTTCCAAATCCTTTGTTTTTAAAGTCACCTGCACAACCCTGCAATGTTATAAACACCTTCAGTTGTCTTCACCAACTGTCATTTTGTACCATCTGCTGTTACAATCTCAAAAGCAGTAATGCATGGGGGTCAAGGCCACTTTCTCTCAGGAAACTAAAAAACAACAGAGCCAAGTCATTTAGAGTGTTTTTTTTTCCCCCCCGTCAGCTTTACTACACCCTGGAGTGGACATTTTCTTTGCCTTTCAGTTGTGAATGTTCCTCAGAAGACATGAACTTCACAATAAGGTAACCATACAAAAACAAGATTTTATAGACAACCCATTATCTACTAGCAGAAGGGGGTGATTAGTCATCTGCTCCACTTGAAATAGATCCAAAGAATTCAAGCCCGTACTGCAAAGAGAAAAATGCATTCATCTCAGGATTCTAGAAAAGGAGAAGTCCTGCCCTAACCTGGAGGGGCGTCAGAAGCAACCTTTCAAAGGCTGTATGTCGTCTTAGAAGTCAAGCACAAGGAGTTGACCAGCTCTCCCACCCAACGGAGATTCAGGATCTTTCCACAGTTCCATACCACTCCAACCTCAATAATCAACACTTTTAAGCTTGTTTTTTTTTTTTTTTGATTAGAGCCAAAAAAAGGACCACGATTTGTTTCTGCTTTTGTTGGCCACTAAAAATGGTCAGTTCAATTAAACTAATCCAATCACTTGGTCCAGATAGTCTCTCTAAAGATATAATCCTTTCATAAAAGGAAACTTATCAGAATATTCCTCTTTTTTTATTTCCTGACAATCATTACAAATTCACATAAATTTTTTCAACTTGTAAGAGGTCTAGTTTACTCTCAAGACAGTTCACCTGCAAGTCCAAATTTTTGTGACCATAAAAAAATATATATTAATCATCTTAAAAATCAATATGAGGAAACAATCAGAACTATTAACCTATCTCAAAAATCCCTTCAGCCACTTGTATGAACCACACAGGGCTGAGTCTTTCATTTTATTGAGCTGTATAATTCTTTGTATGGCACCTGGCAAGGGAAAAAAAATCAAAGATTCAGGTGCTGTGTTCTGAAAATCAGAGAGAAGTGGGAACGTAAGAATAGATTTTGACCCTTTTTGATTACAGAAAAAAATAAATTTTGGAGACCCAGGAAACAATGGTTTTGAGCAACTGGAAAGAAGTCAGCATGGTTTGGCTTCTCCCTTTCACGATGCTTTCCCATGAGCAATTTATAAATCTGGGCATCAATTTTGAAAATAGTAAAAACTTTTCTTTAAGATTTAAGAAAAAAAGAAGAAGAGAAAGAAAATATTGATTTTAAAAGTGGAAGTATGAGTCAAATGCCCTGAAAAGACAGGACTGGTCGAGGCTCAAGCCCATAATATCTGAGCTGAAATGGAAATACTCATATCAACTTGGTTGTTATTTACCACTGTTCAATGGTCACTTCTTAATTCTCTCCTTTTTCACTTAGATTCCTTTGTAAAGTTCAACAATGAGGAAAATTCAGAAACTGTAACTGGACATTAAATATCTAACTTCATTAATGTAAGTAAAGTCTTATAATACATTATACCTCAAGAATACATTCTTTAAGAAAATAACCTTCCTCTACTTCCTTCACTCCTTTGAAAAAATAAAATACCACTTCACTTAACACAAGGATAAAGCAAAATAATTGTTCAGTGGTTTATCTTATGAACCATGGACATGTTAAAAATATAAGTAAGGATATTTTTAAGAATATAATACCCATACAAAAACAATCAACCACTCTGCATGGGATGAAGAAAGGAATAGCTTGGTAGTGAAACATTATAAAAATTGAGTAGAGAGTCAGTTTTTGTTAGAACTTTGAGAAAACAATCATATACCTTTACTATCTGGGCAACACAAAATTTAAATGACCATTTTACTATTATAGATATCTCTAAAAACCAGCTTAAGAGCTCAACATTTGGAGAAAGAAAATTATATATGGCTTCCTCCATAAGAATGCAATAAGGAAATAACAGAATTTAAAACACAAATGCTATTTTCCATATCTAAATGCATAGAAATCAACTTTGTTCAATCACTTCTAAAGTTTTAAACCACATCTTATACCAGACAAATAAAAGTATTAAACAAAAGAGAGAAAGGATTTTATTCCTTAATAGTATGCTAGAATATGGCCAGATGTTTAGACCATTTGCATTTATTGGGTTTTATTCTTTTAATCTCATTTTATATTTAGTATTTATTATAATTTATAAGTATTTCTTCTGTTCCCTTTCCTTAAGTTTTGCCAGCTTATCTAAATTTCACTTTATTCTCCCTCTTTCCCTCCCCCTACAGGTAATTTGGAAATAAAATTATGTGCATTGATTTCACTAGTGATTATAGTCCTATTCCTGATAATGATCATTTCAAGTATATATTCTATTAATACATCAAAATCAAATAATATTTCTGTCAGTCTTGCTGGATCACTGCTTTCTCTCCTTTCATCTCTGCCATTGAAAGAGACTATTAGGATCTCTTTTTCCCCAGTTCTCCCCAGGTCTCCCACTGAGGAGAAGCCTTTATAATGCTTTTCCTTGCAAAAGAATTGTGCTTAGGTAGTCTATAAATTTTAATTTCAAGCTATTATTATGTTGTCCCTTTCAGGGTTTCTCTATTTTTTTCACTAATTCTTACTTTATATAATAAATTCCCCATTAATTTTTAACTATCTGCTGAGTCTTAATTATTGCAGGATCCTTTACCACTTTTCCATTCCTCTTTATTTCCCATTATCTTGAGATAGGTGACCCGATTCTATTGTCTAAAGATGGGAAGCCTTCCTCAAGATTTTCTTCAGGTAGGTGTCCAAGTATTATATTTTCAGATGCCTTGACTTTCTCTTACCTTGACAGATAAATGGTATCTTTCTTGGATAGGTAAAGAATCTTTGGTTAGCAGTTCTTTTTTTCTGTTTTCTTTTTGTTTAAAACCTGGCTGGGTGCGATGGCTCACAACTGTATTCCTAGCACTTTCAGAGACCAAGGCAGGAAGATTCCTTGAGGCCAGGAGTTCAGACTAGCCTGTGCAATATAGCAAGACCCCTGTCTCTAAAAAAAAAAAAATAGAAAAATTAGAGGTTATGGTAGTGCACACCTGTAGTCCCAGCTACTCGGGAGGCTGAGGCAGGAGGATCACTTGAGCCCAAGAGTTTGAGGTTCCTGTGAGCTATGACAATGCCACTGCACTCTAGCTTGCGTGACAGAGCAAGACTCTGTCTCAAAAGCAAAAAACAACACAAAAAAGAAAACCCACCATCTTCTCTTTATAAGGAATATAAAAAATGTTTATATCAGAATAATTCTCTTTCCTTTACAATTTATTCTTAAAATTTCACCAGGATATATTTAGTTGTAAGTTTGTTTGTTTTTTGTTTGTTTGTTTTTATTAATACTCTTTGGGACTGAATGAATCCTTTCACTTTTAAGATTCAAATCTTTTTTCAGCTTAAGGAAATTTTTTTCAATTGCTTGTTAAATCATTTTTTATTAGTCATATTTTTGCTGTGAAGATGCTGCCTAACTTATAACCCCAAAATCTTACTGACTTACAACAAGCCCATTCAAGTCTGTAGGTTGGCTACAGGTCAACTGGTCTTGACCTGTAGGAGGTAGAGCCTTTGGGAGGTAATTCGGTTTAAATGAGGTCATGAGGCTGGAGCTCCCATGATGGGCTCAGCGCCCTTATAAAAAGGGAAAAAGACACCAGAGCTTCCTTTCTCCGCTATAGGAGGATACAGCAAGAAGGCAACTGTCTACAAGCCAGGAGAACGGCCCTCACCAAGAACCGAATGTGCTGGCACCTTGTTCTTGGAATTCCCAGCCTTTGGAACTGTGAAAGATATAAATGTCTGTTGTTTAAGCCACCCAGTCATGGTGTTTTGTCACAGCAGCCTGAGCTGACCAAAACAGCTCTGAAAAATCCTTTATATACTCTAAATATACCTTCTTGAGAGTCTTTACTGTTTTCTTTAGTTTCTCTTCCATCTTTTTCATTAGATCTAATTTGGTAGTACCCTTCCTATTCTAGTTGTTCAATTTGGTCTTTGTTCCTCAAGTGACTTAGTCTTGCAAAGTTAGTTATGCTCTGTCTGTGTCTACGCAGAGTTGTTTTCTTTCAATGTTGCTGTAGGTCAGGTTGTTTGCCTCTCACATGAAGTGGTATTCTGACTAGTAGTAGTAGGCATAGAAGTTTCTGTTCTTGTGGGCTCATAGCACAAATTGATAAAATGTCATCCTTCTGTTGACACTTGAAAGACTCCTCTCTACTCCCAGGGCCATCCAGGTAATCATCTTCTAGCTGGAGATTCTTCAGCACATTGCCGTGGTCCTCTGTCAAGAGTCTCGAGTTAATTGATCTAGGAGCTTCTCCAGGCTGAACACGGCAAGCCAGCAGATGTGCCCCTTGCTGAGGCACCTTGAAACCTAGGCTTTTGCCTTAGAGTCTTGGTCAAAGGCAAGTCTTTACCTTTTATACTGGTCCCTGAGTTTTTCTCAGTGATACCATGAAGTTTCATCGTCCAATATGGTAGCCACTCGCTACGCATGACCATCTAGGACCTGAATATGGCTAGACTGAATTGAGATGCTCTGTAAGCGTAAAATTTTAAGGGCTTAGTACAAAAAATTCTACTAAAAATGTACTTTCAAAAATACTTCCTTAATATTTTATACTGATTATATGCTAAAATATTTGTATATACTAAGCTAAGTAATGTATTTAAAAATTTATTTAATAAATGATTACAATTAATTTTCTTTCTTTTTTTACCTTTTTAATGTAAATGCTAGAAAATTTAAAATTATATATGTGGTCTGCAATGTGTTTCGCAATGTGCTTCTATCATACAGTACTGACACAGAAATTGAGATCCTGTCCTGCTCAATCTCTCCTAAGAGCTTTAGGGAAGCTTGGACCATCCCTCAAGCTTCACCAGCATAAAGGAAGAAGGAGGGAGAAGAGTCTAGGGAAGTGTACGTAGATCACCTTCTAAATGGCTTTGTCTTACAATGAAAATAAATTTTATCCAGGGGTTTTATTTTTAAAACCATTTATGGGCCGGGCACGGTGGCTCACGCCTGTAATCCTAGCTCTCTGGAAGGCCGAGGCGGGTGGATTGTTTGAGCTCAGGAGTTCGAAACCAGCCTGAGCAAGAGCGAGACCCCATCTCTACTAAAATTAGAAAGAAATTAATTGGACAACTAAAAATATATAGAAAAAATTAGCCGGGCATGGTGGCGCATGC